>MKEJ01082163.1:0-13977 GCA_001753735.1 Embelia ribes | reverse complement strand
AGAGAGAGAGAGAGATACATATATGTGTGTGCGCGCTATATTTTTTAATGCAAATTTTGCTGATCTTTCGAAGTCCGCATTTTATGGATTGAATGGTGTATTATGCCAAATTTTATGGTTTAAAAGGTAGATCATGCTTGGAAACAGAAAATGAAATTAGGGATTTATGACTTGGAAAATGATTCAAGTACGGACAATAATGTCCCATAAGTGTATGGACTTTTATATCACAACATATTGTTATCAATCCTGTTTTTAAAAGAAAAGATCAACGAGCAAGTTGTTGCCAAGTAAGAGTTTGTACACTTTTTGCATTTGATTGTCCGTGCGAATGTTATCAGGAAAGCAAAAATTTTGAGAAACAACTGAAGGGTTTGAGGACTGAAATCCGTATTTCTTTTCTGTTTTGGGAGGAAGGTTGTTTTGTAAATTCTGGGAGTAAATGAATGGATATAATTTAGAAAGGTTGGTCTTTTCTTCTTTATTTGTTGAAATATTTAGGAAATCATAATTTTTGAGATAAGTAATTTCAAAACATGATTTTTGTGGTAAGTATTTAAATTTTCAAAGCCCTCTGACAAATTACTGTCTCAACCTTGAGGTTTCCCTGTGTTCTGACAGAGTTAGGTTGAGTTGATTTCATAATATAATAGCAGAAAGTAAATGATTCCGTTTGTGTTACTTGGAATATAGTTTATAATGTTTGCCAGCATAGATTTGGATGTTCATGTTCTTCCTTTCGTGTTTTGATCTCGTAGTAAATTCGAACAATTTTTAACTCAATTGGTTTTGCACTTTTGGGTTAGAAGAAGAATAATTTTGGCCATGGTAATAAAAGGATTAACAGCCGTACTAGCATGGCACAGCGAGAAGAGGTCATCAGAAGGACTGTATATGTGTCTGATATTGATCATCAGGTATTAGGTTTGTTATGGCTTTACAGTTATTCTTCATGAGATATTTAGTCTATAACCTTCATCAAGTAATAATCTTCAACAAATGTTTTGCTCTCTCTTTGTTGCAGGTTACTGAAGAACAACTTGCGGCTCTCTTTATTAATTGTGGACAGGTGGCTGTTTTTTTTCTAAATGATTATGTTGACAACCCCTTACACAAATGATTGTTCAAGTAATATCTTCATCTTGTTTTGGTAATAAAGGTAGTCGACTGTCGTGTTTGCGGGGACCCTAATTCTGTACTCCGTTTTGCCTTTATAGAGTTCACAGATGAGGGTATGTTTTTTTCATTGTCTATTTGAGATAATCTTTTGGTGGATTCTATTTTTCTATCTGAAATAAGCTTTGATGAACGTGGGTGGCACTACAATGTAATCAATTACAGAAGGTGCACATAATGCGCTGAGTCTATCTGGAACAATGCTTGGATTTTACCCTGTCCGAGTGCTTCCTTCAAAAACTGCAATTGCCCCTGTTAATACTGCGTTTTTGCCAAGGGTACTGATAAGAATGTTCATTGTACTATTGGTTTTAAATACAAATATGTTTTCATGTTGACTAAAATGTCGTTGTCGGGTTTTGCTTGCATAAATTATTATGGTCTTTCTAGTCCGAAGATGAACGAGAGATGTGTGCAAGGACTATTTATTGTACCAACATTGACAAGAAGGTATTACTGGATTTCAAAGTCTCCTTTTGTGCCTGTTAACTAGCTTTGACTTGGCAAAATTGTTTATGGTTTATTCTCTTGTCTCTGAGATACAGGTTACCCCACAAGAAGTGAGACTTTTTTTTGAGTCCATCTGTGGAGAGGTTTGTAGTTCATATTCTTTTAACTTTGAAAGTGCTGTTTTCCCCTGAATTCCCTGATTTATGTTGTAAAAACGTCTTTGTTACCATAGGTGAAACGACTGAGGTTGCTCGGAGATTATCAACACTCAACTCGTATAGCCTTTGTAGAATTTGTAATGGTAACTACGACAACCATTTCTCTTGTTCACTTCTTGATACGTGTACTTCTTTACTGGAATATAACTTAAATATTCACATGACCTTTTATTAATCTACTTGCTGATCTATGATCCCTTTTTACTATTACTTTTTTTGTGTGATCCATTTATATTTATAACCATCACAATATTCAAATTGTGCAGTTGTCTTTTCTCCGTACAAGATTTTTAGCTGTCAAATTTAATGGGAAATATATGGTATTGCCAGTTTTATGTCGAGTGTATGTCTTCAACGTAAATGGTTTAGGAGAATAATTGTGCCAATAGATCATTCAGAGCTAGATAGAACAAGATATTATGGTTATGCATGTCAAAGGATAAATTCACCTTTGTATTTTGAAGGAGAAGACTGTTCTGAGGAGAAAATATTTGGAATAGTTGCTTTTTCCACAGCATTACCTCACTTGCATATAATTCACGCTTTACAACAACCCTCTTGCATTTTTGGTTAATGTATTTGGATCTCTCAATATTTTGAGATTTCATTTGGGTACTGTAGTTATTTAGGCAAGAAATATGCTCAAGTAGTTGAAACGTGTGTACATGAGACATCTGATATCTGAAATTCAGTTACATCTGATACCTGACACATACCCACCATGCAACTATCAGGTTGGGAATGATCATTCTGCTCCTAGACACTATAAACTCATCACAATTATACTAGTTACCGTCACAAAAGCTCCTTGGGCCATTTGCATCTCTCTCTCACCTACGTCATGGAGCTTATGGTCATGAAATGTTTACGTTAAAGCTGTATATCATCAATATATTGGTCCGTCGTGGCAACTGCCATAGTATCTGTTTCTTTGCTGTGACTATAATAAGCATATCTTCTTGTGTTAATATTTCTTTATGAACCTATGGCCATTATGATTTGATGAATAACATTTGTAATCAATATATTTCAAAATCTCGTGCTTTTTTAAAAGTGAATTATCATGTGATATAGATTGATAATTGAGTACTGATATGAATACTCATCTGTGCTTCTCTACAGGCTGAGAGTGCAATTGCTGCCTTGAACTGTAGTGGTGCAGTTTTGGGATCACTGCCCATAAGGTGGGTTTCCATATTATTTGCATTTTCATTCGTTTTCAGTTTGACTTCATCGAAATCTCTCCCTAGACTAAAATAGTTGGATTTCATTGCTCTTGCAGGGTAAGCCCATCGAAGACACCTGTTCGGCCCCGTGCTCCTCGCCCAATGCACTGAGTTTGTGTCCTCTAAACATATTTAGCTCGTAACTATTATGTCTGTCTATAGAAACATGGTGAAGGTGGTACTTGTGTCACCCGAGACTGTACCTTTGTTCATTTTGTTGTTCTTTGCCAGCATCCACCGCCTCCGGGTGGTTTTGGTTTGATGCTGACTGGGTTTAATTGGGCTTAATTATGTTGCACATTTGTATGGAATTCTGTTGGGGATTTTCCCCAAAAATGGCTGGAAATTATCTAAATATCTCTAATTTGATCATACACCAGAAGACTCCGTTATATCATATATGAGACTTTTTGTGCTTGTGTTTGTATCTGTTTCAGAAAAATCTTACTAGTGTGATTATTTGTCTGGCTGTTTTTTGGAAAATTTTATCCTCATTTCAGTTCACTTGGAAAAAAAAAAAGACAAAAAAAGTTTTGTAAATCCTATTACTTGTGAAATTATATGTTTTCATGGTGATTCATTCGTGTAGATTTAACTTTATTTTATAACATTTAATATCTTGGTTTTACTTGGGTTTGAGGATCTGGCATGAGATACATGTTCTTCACCACTTTAGCCCTAGAGTCGTTATCCTCCTCAAAGTTAAAGGGGTCAACCTCAATAGCCATCGCCATCACTTTGCAAAGCACAATAAAAATTCACTACAAAGCCGATCTCTGTTCGAAACCAGTGACCTGGACAGCCTCTGTTCGAAACCAGTGACCTGGACAGCCTCGTGAACAAAATCGAAGTTATTTTCTGTCCCCCTTTCCAGCTTAAGTTGGTGAGAGAGTAAAGTGTGAAGGTTATATATGCATACGGGGACAGTTACCGCAAGCATCTTAAGCTTGAAAGAGCACAAACAGATGGGACATTCTGAAAACATTCAAGACAAAAGCTGATATGTGGATGGGTACTTGAATGGTTTATTGAGAAATCTGGTAATCAATCACCAAGAAACTTCTATTGTGAGTCTACAAGCCTATTACTACTCTCACCACGTACATGCATACGCATCTAAATAGGGTGGCTGCAAGTAGAGTAACGCGAGGTCGACTCGATTATTGCTCAACTCGAGAATTAAACGAGTCGAGTTTGAGTATGCTTTTATTCTTAGTTTGAATTTGACTCGAACTCAAGAATAATATATATATATATATAAATTTGTATTTTTTATATATATATACATATATATATGCATATAAATATTATGTATATTAATATATTTATTTATCCATATATAAAAAATAGAATTTTTGAGCAAGTTCAAGTTGAGCTCGAATCTTCTCATTTCTAATCCAGTCGAGCTCAAGTTCAAATTAAGACTTAAAATCGAGTCGAGTTTGAGCTCGAGTAGTGTAAATTCAATTCACGTCGAGTCGAGTCAAGTTATATTTAATTTGATTCGGCTCATTGCTACCCTTACATTTAAATATATCTAAGATAAGATAAGGAAAACACACACTTCAATGTAAAAGGCAATTATGATCAAAACTACTAGTCACAACTATGTAATTATGAACATGGACGGACCCAGTATTTCTATTTAGGGGCAGAATTTATTAATTGTTATATGTGTTATTTTTCTCATAATTTATCAAAAAAATATGAAAGTAAAAAGAATTAATGCATATTTATTTTTTTTTATCGGGATTCAAATTATAGAATATCTGATTTCATTAATTTTTTTATACCAATAAATTAGTTATAAAAAATAATTACAAATATATTTTTTCCAAATTTATATGCTTTATTAAGTTGACCCCCTGACTCTGAAGGCATTTTGTGACTTCCAACACTTCTCACGGGTTTCCATATTTTTCAAAGTCTTGCTATTCTTCCATTTAAACATGAAATAACACACGCTACACTCGCTTGAAAAAACTTATCGAAACACTGGAATTGAACGCAGAATCTCATGACAGTGACAACTCAAACACCACATAGAAGATAGAAAGACAAAAATCGTCATTGAAAGTACTAAATCATTGATACCAAACTTTAATACCACCTTTTGTGCTCAATCTCTTCGAAGCTGCAGTGATCAAGAGATATGTATGTAGTGATTCTTGGCATATATCTCAACCCAAACCTTGCTCGGATGGAAACAATATTTGTTCCGATCCTCTCGTTTTTGCTTTAGGTGATTTAATATGAAATCAATGCAACAGATGGGTTCTTGTGTTAATATCCCCATCACATCCAGACCATGATCACCATACAGACGCTCAATGCACCTTAAGTTGAGAGCTACCATCACATGAAATAAACCGAAAAAACACGTAAACACGACACGCAAAATATCATAACTTGGTTATACATTATATAGCGCCCTAGTAGTGTGTAACCAAAAGGAAAATACTTGTACCATGATACAAGAACAACAAACCTGTGAAGTAATCTTCAACACGGATCGGGTTATCTAGACTAATAGTATTGTTGGTAATGCAGTTCAACAATTCTTCAGCCCTCTTAGCAGTTGAACTCACAGACTCCAACAACATGTCCAGCTCAAACCTGAAAGTGACAAATAGTAAATCCCATGGAATAAACCAACAGAGGTAGACACAGAAACTCATCAACCATGTTGCATCATGAAACAGTTCAGTGCCTAAAACACCTCAGCAAACAAAGAAAATCAAATGAGGCCTTACCGATCATCCTCACATCTAAACAGACTCTCTTCGTACTGGTTCCTGCGCATATGTTTAAAAGAGTAATCCTCACTCCCTGAAGTTACAGAAACCCAGTTGTCATTCAACACTTGAGCACCAAGCACAGATCTCTGACTTGCTGAAGGAATAGGGTACTGCATAATGCCAAAGGAATCAAAATTACCACCAATTTCCAGTGCAAGTATTTTTTTAATATATTTGTGGACTTTTTTTTTTATTTTAAAAACTTACATCCTCAGGCAGAAGGCGGTAACTAGGAGTACAATTTTGACAGCCAGAAAGGTCAAGTTCTTGAATTGATTTCCCCATATACTTCCCATTGTATCTGTTATCTTTTACCACCTCAGTGTCACGCTTCTGCTCTTTGACTTTCTCTTCTACCTTGGGAGCTCTAGATACAGGTCCTTCAGTCCACGGAGATTCTGTTAAAAGTGGAGGATGTCAACATCTCATAAGCACATAGGAAGAAGAAAAAGATTTAATTATGTTCAGCATGCTAAAGGATCAATAGAAATTCACTACAAATACCTAATATATTGGGCAATAATCACAATTTCAATAGTATTATCATAAACAAGGTTCTTTATAAAATTTGATTTTAAAAGAAAAGAAAGTCAAAGAACTTACTTTTACTCATAACCCCAGCAAGGAATCCATCTGCAAGTAGGTATAATCGGATAAAGGCTTCATATTTTCAGCTCAAACAAGTAAGCGATAACTAAGTTCAAAGTTTACCTATATTTTCACAACGCTCCAAAAATTCATTGAACCCTTCCATAAGGTCGGGATATTTTCCAAGTAAATCAGCAACCTGAAAAGGACATAATTTCAAATTTAACCAACCCATGATATCATCTATCATATAGAAAAAGAGCATGTGCTATGTTCTTGAATAACACCGGTACATTATAAAAAGAGGAACATAAGAAAACATAGATATCACTTGTGCATAAAGGCTAATAATAGCAGCCAACAAAGGAAGAAAAGGATGACCACGTTTGTCCCAAAAAGGAACAGGATAAAACAACAATCACCCATCAAACTTTTCCACAGAAGAAATTAAATACTGCAAGGTTTTTCAACCAAACATATTGCTTATGGAAATTTCTTGCTATTGGTATTTGTAAATAAAGTAGTTTTTTTTTTTGGTTTCTTTTAATTCTTCAAAAGATACACCGATCAGGAGACCACTTCCAACGGAATATTAGCATAGACATGGTCACAACATACCAAACATTGTAGTTCCTTTCTTGTGATAATTTCTGTGCTGTAAATATGAAGACACTTCAAAAAAGCCTGGTAATCATCTGCATTCCGCATCCTCTCCTTCACTTTCTCACAGAAAATAAACTCCTGTTTGTAAATACCTGGAATGACATTAAACAACCAAAAGAAAAACTTAAGAAAACTGAAAACAGGAGAAATAGGGCAAAGTGACACCATGATAGAGCAATCTTATACAACTATAAAGATAAAAGAGAGAACTAACAACTTTGTACACAAAATAGAAAAACAAAGGAAGCATAAAATATTCTACCAATACCATCCAATAAAGACAGTTATGACAGTGGAAAATAAGAAACAATTATTACTGTTTCGGGAGAATACATCTCAAACCCTATATGGTTAGACCAGCAAAAGAGTAAAAATTTTCTAAAAAGGTATGAAACTGTGATATCATTAACTCACTTCTCACGGCATCTTTGCCATCATGAGACTCCACCGCGGGATTTGATCCAAAGTCTTCAGCTTTCCGGCCAGATTTCCTTTTGTCGTGAACACGCTGCATGTTAAAATCCTTGCTGCTCTCATACTCGGATTCTCTACAATCCTGATCACGATTTCTTCTCTCTCTGCTATCTTTTTCAGCACGCTTCCTCTGTTCCTTTTGCAATTTGAGCATTGTCTTATCATCATCCCCGTCAGTGCGCTCAACAGCTGTCTCAAGATCCATGTTGGGAGCGATAATCCTGTCTCGCCGACGTGGCTAAAAAAAAAAAGAAAGAACATTCATCTCAATAAATGACCTCTAGCTTACAGTAAAGCAAGATTAATATTCCCCCCTTAAGGAATTAAGTTAAATAAAGGAAAGAAGGAACCAAAAACTATACCTTGTCCAACTGCGTCTGCCTTGGTGTAGCCATAACAGAGCTCCGCTCATCATAGCGATACAAAGAATGTCGGCCATGAGGCATATGTTGCAGTGATGCCGTAGATACCGTGGCTGAGTTATCAGGCAAAAATCTAGTGAACTCGTCAAGCAAATCTGGATGGTCTGTGAAAAGTGCAGCAACCTAAAAAACAAAGGAAAGATTTAGGGTGAACATCATCAAAATGCTCCACAATAGCCAGGTGTATGTCTAACTCCATGTAATGTCAAATCCAAACACATCATACCTCATGGTAGACATCTTTGATGCTCTTATGCTCCTTTCTGTACATATTTAAGATTTCAAGAAATGATTTATAAACTTGATCATCATATTGGAAACGTTTCTGTGAAAAAGAAGTCCATTGGTTAGATGACCCATATATACAAGATAGCAACTAAACATAAAGGGTAAAGATAATTTCACCTTTATCTTGTTAACAAAATTTATAGCTTCTTCAAACTCAACAGATCGCTTAGGAGGGGCCCCGTCCTCTTCAATGATGGTGATTTCATAACCTTTTGGCAAGAAGGTGTTGAATCCAAATATTAAATTGTTGTGCCCTTTAAAAAGTTCTTTCACCCTAGCTATGACCCCATTCGTATCAATTCTACAAGAAAAGCCAAAAAATTAACTTGTCATACGCTTATATGATAACATTTTTCATCTACTTAGATGAAGAAGAAAGCTGTTATACCTCTGAGCTTTGAAATCCTTCATAACATCAAGGAACATGTCATATTTATCTCTCTGATCTTGAAACATTTCCTTAACTTCCTTAAGATAGCTCAAGGCATCATTGGTTGTTAGTTTCTGCGTACCTCCTCCGCCTCCACCTACAACTCCAACTCCTGATCCTCCTCCTTCTCCACCTCCATGCATCTGGGACGGCCCGTATCTTCATCAAATGGAAAACCAATGTTTTTAATGCAATTAAAGGACCATTAAATAACAACAATAAAGCATAATTTACAATACATTTGTTTTTTTCTTAATTAACAATTTACAAATATAGCTTCAATGCCTTAAATGAGATAACAGTGCTGAGTAAAAATAATCTTTCAAAAAATTTCTACAAAATAAACTATAGCAGTTAGCCTATGCCTTCTCATTAGCCAATATCGTCCTGACACATCATTTTGCAAATTCTTTTTCATGAATATTTATTTTGTTTGAAACACAGGTTGAAAGTATTGACATCAATATCTTTTATCTTCAGTCTCTATATGTTTTACTTAAAACTGCTGAGTAAAGTATATTAATTTCTAGCAGCAGACAACAAAAAAAAATCTCTAGATGCATGGTAGGCACAACAAATTAGAGCTCAATACTCTAGTTTACTCATTTCTAAAATCAACCACGTTCAAAGCTGTAACTGGTGAGATACCTTCGACTTCCTCCACACCCACAAGGTGGAAGCTTTCCTACCAATCATTTTCCTAATAAAAATATTCCATACAAAAGGAAATTTTGACAATTTTATAAATCGTCATTGAAAATCCCTTCCTATGGTTGTTTGGTGGATGGCCAAGCAAACAAACAACTTAATCGACATCCCTAAAAGTATATACCCTAGAAAGGTATCACGAAATCGTTTTCCAATTTTTCTCCCTCTGAAATTCACTAAAAACAATCCTCCATGCAAAATTCAATAACTTTCTCTCGAATTATTCATCATCTCACTTACTTTCAAACAAGGATATATCAATTCACCAACTGCATCACTAACCCTACCACCCCAACCATGAAACAAACAGATCAAAAATATATTACAAAAATTATAGCAGAAACCGAGAAAATAGAACTCCCTATCGAAAATCAAACTACAAAACTAGCAATCAAACGAAACCACAATTGAATTATTGATTATTGATCAATTCTACAAACATATAGTAGCAAACAATACGTGTACATAAAGAAATATAAAATCAGAGCTTACGATTCCCCGCGAGATGAGCCGAACGGCCGCTTTACCGGCATCTCCTCTTTCAATCGCTTCATCTCTGCACCATCCAATTTAAAAATAAATCAACTTCATTTATTTTATTCTCTTCAAATCAAACTTAAAACCGCAGAAAAATAACAAAAATAAGTGATATAACAATCTCCAAACGATTAGTGAAGAACTTACCACTGAAATTTCTCAGAATTTTCTAGAGAGAGAAATCGTTAGCAGATCTAACTAGAGATAACCGACGAGAGCAAAGTACGAGGCTCAATAACCTTCGATCAAGTGTTTAACCGATTGAAACTTTGTTTGTTCCTGGTTTTGTTTCTCTCTCTAGCGTTTTGAAGCAGCGAGTTGAGGGAGAAGAAGAATTGCAAAGAAGAGAGAGAGAGAGAGAGAATATGTATATAATATGTATATATATGTATATATATATGGATGTAATGCATATTTATATTCGGGATTTTGGAGATTAGTTTTAGAAATTTGTATTTATGATTCAAAATTTAGAGATCGGCCATTCGACCCTTGTCTAGGTTTGCGATAAAGCTCTTTTTTATGGGCTCTCAGATTTAGAGTTTGGGCCTATAGAATTAAGGGCTGGTATTGTATTTCGATATTTTATATTGGACTGTTTTAAAAAATTTGCTTGACCATTATATCATTAGGGCTTCTAGTCAGGTCGAATTGAGCCGAGTCAATTAATCAAGTTGCTCGATTTCGACCATAATTAATAAACTTTTAGTAGAGCTAATAAAGCTTTGTTTGACGGGCTCTCAAATTTGCAAAGTAGAATTGTGGCCTTGTATTGTATTTCAATTTTTATATTGGGCTATTTTCAAAAATTTTCTTGACCATTATATTGGGACAACCAATAGGGCTTATGATCGGTTTGAATTGAGTCGAGTCAATTAAACGAGTTGCTCGATTTCAACCCTAGCTAATAAACTTTTAATCGAGCTAATAAACTTTGTTTGATGGGCTCTCAAATTTGGAAAGTGGATTTAGAGTTTGGGCCTATAGAATTGTGGGCGTGTATTGTATTTTTAGCATTTTATATTGGGCCATTTTCAAAAAATTTCTTGACCATGATATTTGGATAGCCATTAGGGCTTCTAGTCGGGTCGACCTGAGTTGAGTCAATTAATCAAGTTACTTGATCCAAGCTAATTAACTTTTAGTTGAGCTAATAAAGCATTGTTTAATGCTTTCAAATTTGCGAAGTAGATTTAGAGTTTGGGCCGATAGAATTGTGGCCTTGTATTGTTTTTCAATATTTTATATTGGCCTATTTTCAAATTTTTTCTTGACCATTATATTGGGACGACCATTAGGGCTTCTGGTCAGTTTGGGTTTAATTGAATCGAGTCAATTAATTGAGTTGCTCGATTTGGACCCAATTTAATACTAATGAAGCTTTGTTTGATGGTCTCTCAAATTTGGAAAGTAAATTTAGAGTTTGGATCTATAGAATTGAAGACTTGTATTGTATTTTCGTATTTTATATTGGGCCATTTTCAAAACTTTTATTCACCATGGTATTGGGACAACAATTAAGTTTTTTAGTCGAATCGAGTTGACTCAAGCTAATTAATTGAGTTGCTCGATTTTGATTCAAGCTAAGAAATATTTAGTCAAGTTGAATTGGAACATGACTTGCTGAGTCGTAGTTCTGTTTCGCCTGAACTTCTTCTTAATCATTTGCGTGCACGAAAGGAGGCCTAATATTCTTAGCATTGTGAGGAACGTTTCTCGAAAACTAACTTTGAGTCTTATTGCAATATTTGTTAGAGTTCGTAAAGTTGAGTTTCATTCAACAGACATCGAAAGAGTCATTTCCATTATAGGAGTGCCCATAGATTATAACACATTACAAACTCCACATATTGACTTGCTCTAATGGCCCTCTCACGATTATCAACCAAATTAGAATCACTTAGAATGGTGTAACCGTGATAACCATTTATTTGTCATATAAACATAATCTAATAAGTGCAATTACAAAATTGTTCTCAGAATTTTTATTACAGATTATATTTTTGAGCCCCAAAAATAATTCTTCACCGTTACATCATTTTGAGTAATGTCAGAAGACCTTTTCTCATTTAACTTGATGGGAAAAGAAAAGAAAAGATACAGAGGCAAGAGACTCGCCCTCCAACAGGTACTCTTGGTTCATTTAGTTATAACTTTTAAGTAAATAAGCCAATTTATTTCTGTTTTAAAAAAATTAGATGTATCAAGTTTAAAAGTTCCATCTTATTTATGTCAAAATAGCAAATCAATTAAACTTAAAAATTAAGCAACTAAATATTATCTAATTTTTAAATAAAAATATTAATAAACTAAATCTTATAAATTGCAACCAAACACACCTCAACTTAGCCTAATTTCAGTATGATAATTGTTATTATCCTCTCTTTATCAGTTAATTCCGTATCTTTTAATAATTGTAAACACAAAGTCATCGCCTAAGTCTCATCTTCCAACAAGTGGAAGAAAGGGACTATTATCATATATTTATCTATTTTTATCTTTCAGATTTAGATTAAACTATTCTTATTCTTATGCAATTGCCTATTCATATGCAAAAAAAAAATATAACATATTCACATCTAGATAGTAACATTACAAAAAAGATATTAATAAAATAATAATCGAGACGTACTGTCTTACTACTATATCTTTAGCTGAAAATGGAAAAAATTAACTACTCAAGCTGAAAATGCAAAGCATTAATCGAAAGTTGAATTTAACGAGTCTACTAATTCAAAATCGACAACTCGACTAGAATTGAACTTGTGATTAATGATCTGCATTTTGGGTTCGAGTGCTTAAATATTTTCCATTTTTAGCTAGAGATGTACTTGAAATAGCCGCCTCTACGAACATCGATTTGTTGACACAATATTTTCCCGTATCGTAGAGGAAAAATAAAATTGGCTCTTCTTCCTGCAACTTAGTTATAGTACAAAGACGCAACAATAACACGATTCAGCTAACAGGCAAATACAAGAAATGGTTTAAAACGCCACTTTAATCAAAACATAGCAACGTCTGATATAGCGAAACCAAGCATTATATTTGCTCGGAACTTGAAATTCGATAATTAAATTAGACGATAGTTACAATACTAAACAGTTGTTTAATAACAAATATACTTAAAAATTCAAACTAAAATTAAATAAAAGAATCAACCTGCAACAACTCTCAGAACTATCTCCTTTTTTCTGCTCCAAAGTTAGGATCGTTTTGCTCTCCATATTCGTTTTGCAGTCGGCATTTCATGAGAAAAATTTGTGAGACACAAACTATACCGATAAATAATGTATCAAATTTTGTGAAACGCAAACTATACGGACAAATAATGTATCAAAATTTTATGTAGCCCTTGCAAATGTTGTATTTATTGCGGATATTACTGTTTCAGGAGAAATACATCTCAAATGCTAGAGTTATACCCGAACTAAAGTAAAGTTTTTCTAGAAAGCGATTACAAAATCGTAACTGGCATTGTTAACTCACTTCTCTTGGCCTCTTTGCTATCTCGAGACCCCTCATTAGGATCTGATCCGAAGTTTTCTACATCCATGTCAGTATGCTCAACAGCCATGTCACGATCCACGTTGGGAGTAGTAATCCTATCTCGCCAACGTTGCTAAAAAAAGAAAAAAAATTCATCTCAACATTTTAATAAAAAGAGGAAAAAAAGCATAACGAATGTAAGTCGGGGAACTTCCAAATCTTTCACTTTTCACTTCGAGTAATGGGAAGATCAAAGTTAAAATCAAAATTGTTCTGTTAAAATCAAAATTGTTCTGTTATATGCTCCATCAAGAAAAAAATATACGAACTCTAGCGGGACTGGACCCCTACCCGGAAATCTTGGCTCCACCCTGCCTCTAGGCCACAGCGAAGCAAGGTTAACCTTCGCAGGGAATACGGGCAAATAAAGGAAAAAAAGAAGTAAAAACTATACCTCATTCATAAGCATTTGCTGCGAGGCGGCCACAACAGAGCTCGGATCATCATACC
>MKEJ01082158.1:0-11175 GCA_001753735.1 Embelia ribes | reverse complement strand
TTTTCGGGGCGTGACAATGTGCTTTGCCGATCGTGATGGAAAGTAATAGAATGGATCCTTATTTTATCACTATGTGAACCATCTTTTGGATCAATATCCAAATATTAACCCTTTGTGAGTTAGAACTATGTTATAAAGTCAATGTTAGATGTTGTTACTTTAGCATGTTATCTAAAGACCATGATTGATTCGGTCCAGAAGAGCATGTCTAGGAAATCAATCTAGATTAGATGGAATAATATGAGTGTTTGAGGGAAAATCATTTGACATCTCACTAATAATTTGGTGCTTCATAGCTTGAGCATTGTATTGATATTCATTTTCAATATAATTATGAGCACATATGTATTAGTGGTTTAACATGGTTCTGTATTTATATATACACGAGGGATTAGAGATGTTAAATCTAGTGTTGATGAAATGATTTTGGGTTAGCGAAATTGAGTTGTAGTATTACGTTAGTAAGATAGTGACTTAATATGATATTCCTCACAGTTACCTTCTCGAAAAGTTGCACACTCCATTTTCCAGTATGATGATGAAAATAAGAGATTAGAGATTAATTGGCTAAGTGTTATGATATTTTAAGTTTGCGAGCGGGAGATGTTACATGGGGATCTTGGTGCGTCCACATGACATCATAATTAGATACTTATTTATGTGATAATTCTAATTAATTATCTTAGTAATAATGTTATATTTGTCTTGGTGATGATTATAATTCTAATTAATTATCTTAGTGATAACGTTGTATTTGTCTTGGTGATGATTATAATATCTTTGTGATATTACTTTCATAAGATAAGTAGGCTAATTTGAATAGAATTATGATGGCCGATATCTTATTAAGACATCAATATATATACAACTCTTGTGGTGGAGAAAATGATTAATCATCATAAAATATATTTTATATTTCTCTCTTGTTTCTCTGGCACTATCAAAGCCTTAGGATCTTGTAAGGTGTGAGCTAGGTATACAACTCTGACAGTGGAATATAATCAAAGATAATGCAAGCACCATAACTTTTCTAGAATCATGCGTCGTTAATTGAAATTAGTGGATAATATGAGAGTTGACATAAACTAAACAATGTTTCTATTACATCACACGCATTTAAAGATCTATTTATGATTTTCGTTGATTAGGAAATAAGAATAGATTGCCTAAAAAGAAAACAAAAAATTTTATTTTCTATAATAGTGAAATATGAGTAATCACAACTTGTAAAATCAGTGAATAGCAATTTAATTGTGGCACTTTCATTGGTACGATATGTGATAGCATGATAGTGATATGTGGCCTGTAAAAAAGAATCAAGGAATCGAAAATCGATGCGAATCCTCGGATAGATCGGACCCAACAAAATCAGATATCAGTTGCATGTGCTTCAAGAAGTTAGTCAACGAATGAAAGTTAATATAATTAATTGAACTATGTTTCTACAATATTACAAGCAATCATAGATTTATTTCATTGATTAGGACTAAAAATATATGATATCGTGATGTCGTAAATTCCAATAGTGTTATATTGATTTTGTCGTCTGCTAATCGAAGATGGACATTCACTACCAGAAAATATCGAGATAGAAACGGAATTTTGCAATTGGATCAAATTAGAATGGAATTAGGAATGAAAAAAGATCTTGTATAATTAGAAATGGAAATTGAAAGGGAAACCAGATACAGATGAAATCTGTAACAAATTCCATCGCAAACGGATTTAGAAATGGAAACGTGCATCGAATTTAGAAAGAGAGTTTTAGAAACGAATTTAGGAACAGATAATAGAGGCAAAATTTTTCAAATTGGAACTATTTCTTCCGTTGCAAATTAGCGATAGATTGATAAGTCCGTTGTTAAACATTTACTACGGCCTAGACAGAAACAAAAAAGTCATCCGTTGCAAAATTCGTTTCAAAGTTGGTCACTAACAGATTTAGGAACGAATGATTTCTTTTCAGTTGGCCAGTTTTCTGGTGGTGATTCTAAACGAGTTTATATATATATATATATCAAATTTATAACCCAAAGAAATAAAAATTAATCGTTGGATGTCTGCTCAAAGAATCTGAATACATGAATCAGATTTTCAATTACGGTCTAACGATCTAGGCTTCAGGATGCATTTACACGTATGCATAAAATTTTACATAAAGAATTAAGTACGTACCCAGGGACGACGGGGTACATTGTGTTACCCCAGTCGTTCTTGACATGGTGAATATCGGTATGACATATTCCACAGTACAAGATCTCGATGGTGACATCGTTAACGCCATTTTCCCTGTATAAAGGACATAGATAACATAGAAAACTATCATTATATATCATGTTATTGCAGAATCATGTACAGCTAAAAGTCATCAACATCAAATGTTGTTATGGTAACTCTTATTAATACCAGTGAGGCATAACAAAAGACTACTCCTTACACCAAATTGTGTGTGCCAATAAAGCTTTTTATGATTACCCACATATTTATTGTATGTGAAATTATTTATGCAAGAATTAGGGGTGTACATGCTCCCAATCTAACGATCCTTACTTTTCAAGACCAGAAACAATTTGCTAAATTTCAGCTTGGTTCAGTCCTCAACAGTTCGGATCGAATTCGGTCCGATTTTCGGTTTCGTGAGTTTCTAATATTTTGTTATGAACTGAGCTAATTAACTTACAAAATTTAACAAAATATAATCATTATGTCAATAGATATTAATTACATACAAACTTAATACATAACCATTATGTCAATATGTATTAATTAGATACAAACTTTTTACAAAACTATTTAGAAGCAACTTAACCAAAATAATGAAATATTCTTACAAAACTTCTTACAAAACGAATATTCTACAAGTATTTTTTTCCCAAAACGAACATCACGATGGTACTTTTTTTCAAACACGGATCCTAATAGCTTCTCCACAAATATCTTCGTAAGCTTCTATACAAAATGGGCAACTTCATAGAGTTTCTTTCCAAAACAAATATTTTAACCACATAATTAGTATTTTGATTATACTTTGTATATTATTTATGTAGGTATGCATGTATAATATATACTCCATAAAATAATCAATAAAATAACATATTTTAAATTGGTCCCGATCCAAGCCTATGTACGGATCAGACCGGTTCAAGCTTATGTCTCTCGATCAGTCCAGTTTCATATTTCATTATGCTAATCCAAGGCTTGGTTTGAGAATCACAATTTCTAATAGATTGATGCCGGATCAAGGACAGACCAATTCGAATCGGATTTTTTTTATCAAGTCTATTGCCGCTTCCAGAATAATTTTCGGTGCTCGGCTTTTTTTTACAGCTCTACTGACAATAATGTAATAATATTGAACAAATATCAATTTGAAAATAAGCTATCATTGACTCAATTTTTAATATTGTGTAAATATCAATTTGAAAATAAGTTATCATTGACTCAATTTTTAAGAAAACATAAACAAACCCAATTTGTAGATATGTTCTTATGTAGCTACTTTATTTACTCCTACTATATAATGATAATACCTTCGCTTGAAAGTGTAAGGAGTGATCTTGCCAGAGGGATCATGAGCTGCCCACCCTGATACAGTTTGTGTGTGGTTTGGAGTTGTTTGAGCCATCAAGACAAGATCAGAGAGACAGAGAGAGAAAGAGAGATTACTCTGATGGGGATTCTGAACCGTATTTATTTATACACAAAAAACCTTGCAGTTTTTGCCCACTACATTTTCACCCTTGATATATATTTGTTGGGATTTTTACACTTGTTTATGTACAAAATTTCGTTGTTGTTCAACTCCGGACTTTGGATAAAATAAATAAAAATTCCGACTAAAATTAGGTTTTATACAAAAGTTAAATAGAGATGCATTTTGTTAATTTTATATTTTTTTATCCAACGGTATCAGATTAATCTTCTTACTCGGCAAAGCCTAATTGGGTAAAGAGTGCTTCACGAAGATTTTGATTTTACCCCATACCCTGGCATAAAGTGGGGGACCAATGGGAAGGTGTTGAGATAATAAATATTCCATCTCCGCACAAAGGTCAATTTTTGTCGATCAGGTCAATAATGTAAAATTTTGTATTGCATTGAATTTTTTACGATTGTATCTCATACTTAAGTATTTTTACTTAAATCCTAATAATATTTTGTAAATTAAATATTATAGTAATGTATGCGACAGCTAACCATCCTCGTTACACATTTCGACAATGTACATGAAACCAGAGTGGCTTTCTCATTATGCCAATAAGACAATTGTCTTATGTCCTAGAAAATAAAGGATCCCAAATTTTTAATTTTTTATAATAAAATATATAAATATGTTTTCAAATAGAAATAATATTTATTTATAAGGCCTAAAATCTTTCTCCGTAATTTAATCATTATTTAAAAAAAAAAACTGCTAAAAAGGCCCCTTTTTTGGATTTTTCATGATTGTTTTTGCATAAAACTTTTATATGGATATGCACAATTTATCTTGCTTAATGTTTTTGAAGAAGCCTCAAAATGAAATATTGTCTTAGGCTCCCACGCTTATTGATCCGCTACTACATTAAACAAATATTAAGTGTTCTGCAGATCCAAATTTTCTGGCTAGGGGCAGTCCTTCAGTTTGAAATATTCCATTCCAGATTTTTTTAAGGAAAATTGTATAATTAAATATTTGGAACCTCTATATTTTTCTATAAATTCCTAGTATTGAGGTCGATAGGGCCAAGATAGTTGTCCCTACTCGATCTGCCAATTCTAAAATTTTAAGAATTTGTTATTTTTTGTTAATAAAATATTATACTGAAGCATGGGCATAGCTGGGGCTAGTGGTCCTCAATGCGGCGCGGGTTTGCTGCTGCTAAAAAGCAACGGCAAAATTCTGTAGCTCAGTTTTGAGCCGCAGAATCTTGATCCAATAATTCAGACTTTTTAAATTTATAATTTAAAATATAAATAAATAATATTATAAAAAAATCTGAATCAAGATCCTGCGGCTCAAAATTGAACTATATGATCCTGCAGCTGTTTTTTGGCAGCAGCAAACCCCACCCCTCCTCAATGTGGGTGGTTCTCTTTTGTACGTTTTGACCGTAGACATGGGACAAAGACTAGGTGGGAACTGTATTATAAAATTGTGAATTGTATTAATAATGAACTTTTTTCATTTAGGTTGGTGGGTCCACATCATTGCCATGGGAATTGGGGAAATGATTTTGTTCATTCGATTATGCTATTCAGTCTAGTTTAGCCGAGCTGATTGTTAGGTATACTTAAGCTCGGTTTATATCAGAAGGAACTCCGCTCGAGATGGATTCCAACCTGAATTTAAATTTAAATTTGGACTCGATTGAAATTGGAAAAAGCTCAAACTCTATTTGAGTCTTTGTAATATATATATATATAACTCGAGCATTTGTAAGCTCAAACGACTTAAATATCTTAATATTCAAATTAGACTTGAATTTAAGTTAAATATGAAAGTAAACTGGAACTGCATAGTAAAGTCGAGCAATACTTGGCAAATGATCAGGACCGCTATAAGAGATAAAAAATGGTATAATGTAAATGAATTTTATGTGCAAAAGATTAAATGAGAGAGAGATATTAATAATATGAAGATAGAGATTGAATGGAAAATACGAAGTGTTGTACAAATATTTAATTAAAGAAATTTAGGATTTTTGGATATTTAACATGAAGATTGAAAGCTTTAGTATAACATGAAGTTTGAATATGAAGTGGGAAATGATTTGGAATGAAGAAGATGAAATTTGAAGATGAAGTGGGAAATGATTGAATGCAGAAAATGAATGCATTTTTGTCATTTTAATATGTGGTGCTGAGGGGTATAATTTAAGTAGTACCGATATATTAATTTAAAAATTGATGTGGTACTAGAAGAGTTTTTAAGTTCATACGTGAGATGCCAACATAGTGGGGTAACAGAAGCAAAATACATATTCCAATAGAATCGTCCTAAAATAAATCATGTTTCACTTTTGTTTATCATTCAAGTAATTTCTAATATTACTAGTAGTATTTTATTCCAAAATACATAACCAATTTTTTAACTATGTAAAATTTTTAACATATTTTATGAATTTTCATTTCAGTGGCAGACCCAAGATAACGATACGTGGGAAGCCAAATATCATATAAAAAAATTTTAAGTGGAACAAAAGTTATAAATTTTGTTAATGAAGGTGATTAAAGCTATGTAAATCTTGCCCTAGGGTGGGCATTAAATGAGTGCATCAAACCACCGAAACGAACCGGAACTAAAAATGATTCTAATTCGGTTTTTATAGTGAAAATTTTGCAGTTTTTTCGATTTTTTGGTTCGATTTATGGGTTGATAGATAATAGTTTGATTTGAACCAAACCGAACTGAAGGTATAAAATTACAAGACAATTCTTGTATACAAGCTCTCCTTACCTATAGGGCTGTTTATAAGTCCGGGTAAACCGAAACCTGAATCGAACCAATTTAATTTGGTTTCACATTTTTAGCAACGGTTCGGGTTCGGGTTTGGAACGAAAAAATTTCGGGTTTTGTGAAATTTTGGATTCGGGTTTTCTTAAAAAATTCGGGTTTAAATCCAAAACCAAAAATTATTAAATATTAAATAAAAATATATAATTATTTTTTAATTTCGGTTTTTAATGATTATTCGGGTTCGGTTTATTGACGGTTTTTAATGATATTTCGGATTCGGTTCGAGTTTCGGGTTCGATCGAGCTTCCTCGATTCGGGTTCGGTTCGGGTTTTAATGAATTTTAGATTCGGTTTGGTTAAAAAAAAAACTAGTTCGGATTTCGGATTTTTGAATTTCAGTTCGGATTAAACCCGAACTGAACCGAACCAATGAACAATCCTAGATGCATCTAAATGGGACCTCCAATAATCAATGCTCTCTTTAATTTCTCTTTCCTAATAGCTATTACATGGTAAATTCAATTTTAATACAAACCAAATTGTTACAGATTTCTAATGCTTGACCTCAAGATAAATTTAAGATCGATACTCAACAAGTACTTCTTATTAAAACTGCACAAAGCCGGGCAGATGCATTATTTTGGTAGAGCATTACTCGAACTATCGGTGAAGAAAAAATATCTCATGCATAACCATCATTGGACTAACCTCACCAAGTTAGATTAATTCACAGACCAAAATTTGGCGTACCACTACAACGTGGAACCACCACCATATGGATTGAAGACGATAAATCCAGATAACATTCATCAGCAAAGAAAAAATATCTTATGCACAACCATCGTCCTGGAGTGTACGGGGAGAGCATTTTCCCAAATGTCGGCGAGCACAGCGTATAGGCAAAACACTGGAGAAAGGACTTGCAAGGCATGCCCCTATGATAGAAAAGTCCTATATTTACCCAAGGACATCAAGATTTTCAACTTTCGTTCTTTGGTCTGCAACCGAAGGTTGATGAGTGCAGCTCGGATCCAACAACATTTATAGTTGCGAAGCAGCACGTTCTCAAGGCTGATCATAACTCCCAGTTCATCATTGGTCAATCAACCTAATCAACTCCCAGTTCATACCGCAACCTAGCCTCTGCAAAACTTGATAAAGGATCCCATCTGAGTCTGGAAACACTCGCCTCTGACCATAATAAGGTCTTAGAAGAGATGTAGTTAGAGTCAAATAGGTCGATTAGGCTTTATACATATAAAGGTAGACTTATGCCGATGCTGGCGGAATATATCCCTCCTCCTCGAGATGTAAAGAGCTCAAAGAGAAAATTTATTAGTTTCTTTTTCCCCCGTATGAGAAGTGGAGTGAGTGCTTGCTTTCTTGCTTGTGAATTTTTGGATTGTTTTGCAGCAAAATACTTTCAATTACTGCACTTTTGTAATCCGAGATTCACCCTCTGCCTTTTCTTTCTTTTTCTTAAAGATCTCTATCTTTAGCCATTCATATCAACTACTTATACTGTGCAACTAATGAGTATCATTTCAGTGCAAGGATAGAAATATCTTGAACAAAAAAATGTTTTTAGAGACAATGGTAGTTTACTAAGTTGAGAATCACTTAGATACATTTGGATGATAATCAAATTTGTATGCCTCAACAAACTGATACAATATTGTTTTCAATAGACAAAAAGAACAAGCAATTTGTTGTTTCAATTCGTTTGTTACCTCGGTCCTGATAGGAATACAGGAGACAACAATGTGAGATCACCAATGTTACCATCTTGAGCATGACCAGTTGTAGATACGACAAGATTGTTTTCTACGTCCGTAGAATCCTCAATGGCCTTCACCACCATTGACATGGAAGGCCTCAAGGAAAAGTCACTTTGTAGGCACCACTTAGCAATTTTCATCATCATCACAATTTCGGAAAAATGTGATTGCACGTCCTCATTGTATTTATCAACTAAATCTTCTAGTCTCCCCTCATCTGTTTTCTTCTTAAAAAGTTCTAGTAAATGCATATCTTCCTCTGGTTGAGAATGATCAACATTCTTTCTCCCACATAAAATCTCTAAGACCACGACACCAAAGCTATACACATCTACCTTCTCTGTGATAATCGAACTCAACCATTCGGGAGCTAAGTACCCCGGAGTCCCCCTCAAGGTAGTCCTCACATGGCTTTGGTCCTTGTCGAGCAATTTGGCCAATCCAAAGTCCGAAACTTTAGCATTAAGGTTTTCATCTAGCAGGATGTTTTGAGGTTTGATGTCTAAATGAAGTATTTTGCACCTACACTCCTCATGGAGATATGCTAGCCCCTTGGCTATGTCCATTATGATCTTCCTTCTGGGTCCCCAATCTAGGCTAAGCTCTTGGTTCGGTTGAAAGATCCACTTATCCAAAGATCCTTTTGGCATGTACTCATAAACAAGAAGCCGAAGTGATTTTTCAGCACAAAATCCAATTAGTCTCACTAAGTTGACGTGGTGAATGCTTCCTATTGCCTCAACTTCAGCTAAGAATGATTTCTTAATATGTCCGAGACCATCAAGCCGTTTCACTGCTACTTTGGTGCCGTCATTCAAGGTTCCCTCGAAAACTGAACCAAACCCTCCCTGCCCAAGTTTAGAAACGAAATTGTTGGTTATGGCTTTTAAATCAGCATAGGAGAATCTGGTAGGCATCCAAGGTACATGGTTGAAAGGGATCTCATCAAATTCTTCAATCTCAGTTTTTCTTCTCCAAAGGAGAAAGAAGGCAAAAAGAGAAGTCGCTCCAAGGAAAGCCCCAACACTGATTCCCACTATGATTTGCACACGCCTTGATTTTTGTGGGGAAGTTATTGTAGAAGAATTTAGTGTAATAGGAGATTCCTCAACCTTGAGAAATACCAGAACATCACCATATCCTTCGGTGTTCTGCAGAGAAAAGACTTCACTTACCAATAAGCAACGATTATATAAAGAGTACCCCATATCATACCCAAAAAAAGCTGATTTGCAAGAGCAATTTCTCAAACAGGTATTTTTGCAATCCTCTAACCTGATTTTCCCCTTTGACGACTTAGCGAATTCATACCCTCGGTTTAGATTTAAGTAACTTGTGTTTTTAAGCTCCAAAAGAGCATGCGATTTGGAATTACTACAAGAAATTGGAGTGGAAGTAGTGCATCCAAGATTTGGTTGCCTACTATTTATCGGCCTAAAAGAGCTAGTTTCATTGGCTGCTTCATCAGGACAACTACACTGCCCACTCGAACAAATTCCGTAATTCCCACACACTAAAGGATACCCACATTCGTCAATATCCAACAAATCACCAGTCACTTTCCAATTGGATGCATCCCACGTGTAAATCTTCAAATGCCCATCAGAGTCCAATCTCATGAACTCAGCTGCATTGGATGTGAGATCCTTCTCATATCTTAAGCTTTGACCATGATATGTGACATATTGATAACCAAATAAAAATTCAACTGATAAATAATTCTGCGGAGGATCCGATCCAATGTAAGCTGACAGAAAATTATACCGAACAATGAGCGTATACAACCCTCGACTGAGGTTGGTCAATGATGTGCTGGAAGTCAATGATTTTCCCTCATACAATGTTTGATTTGGAAGTAAGGTGTCTGTTGGGTAGTCAAAAGATTGCCATAGGGTTGTACCATTTCCACTGTGAAGCACAAGGTTTCCCATCTCGGTTAAATTTAAAACGGCAACATTTTTTCCTGCGGTATTGGTAGACCACACAGGTTTGCCATCAACGTCTTTCAATATCACTTGTCCACTCTTGGTGAAATTCAAGGTCGCGTTGATGTGAACAGGATGGTCGCGGTTAGCTGACCAAACAAGCTGCGGCTGGTTTATAGAGAAGATTCCATCCCCATAATTCCTGAGGTTACCGCTTTGGAAAATTAGGACACCAAAGAGGCAGTTAGCAGTTGTTTCGTTTCCTTGGCAAAAGAAGCGACTCATGAATTGTGGGCCACTGGAGGATCCTCTCTGAAGAATTGGTAAGATTGAAACTTTATTGGCATAATGAGTGCTAATAATATATCTTCTTAAGGGGGTGTTAATCCATGAAGTGGACAAATTAGCCAATGGGAGGTCAAAATTTGGGCACTAATCATGTTTGTAAGAGAGAGAAGACAGAACATTACCAGAACAATTGCATGCCCAAGGTTTTGTTGATCCATTTTTGTACTAAAATGGTTTGTAGAGGAGAGGGAGTCTTTTCTTTTTGTGTGTTAACGTGAGTCTGAAAGAAAGGGGAACGATGCCTTTAACTACCTTTAATTTTTCAACATCTTCTTATCTTGTTATCTTTTAATGTATGAAAGTTGTCCCTCATATTTTTTTCTAATCCAAACATTTATTCATAATTACTTAGCTAGTGTCCATAAAATTAAGATTTAAAATAATAAAATTTACCATAATAAAAATTATTAAAATTATGTGTCCCATAAAATTGGGATTTAAAATGATAAAACTTTCTATGATAGAAATTATTAAAATTATATACATATATATCAACTTACCATAATATAAATTAATAAAATTATACACATATATATCAACTTACCATTATAGAAATTAGTAAAATTAAATTTCATTTAAGATTACTCACAATACAAAACTATATACAGATATTTATGCATATCTAAAAAATAACTTATCATGATAAAAATTACTAAAATTTGTATTTAAGAATCAAACACTATAA
>MKEJ01082152.1:0-15958 GCA_001753735.1 Embelia ribes | reverse complement strand
AGCCCCAAGGCCACCTCTAGATTTTAAGGAATTTAAATCCCTTTTTCTGAGGCTGAGTCCAAGGGTCACATTAGGAAAAAAGAAAGGACGTGCCCTAAGGCCACCTCTTGATTTTAAGGAATTCAAATCCCTTTTTCTGACCTTAAGCCCAAGGTCCCTTTTTCTGAACTCGAGCCCATGGGTCATCTAAAAAAAAAAGATAGGGTATGCCCTAAGATTACCTCCTGATTTTGGGGAATCAACATTTATTTCATAAAAGATAGGCCTAAAAAATACCTCTAAAATGCTATGAGTCAAGACAAAAGGAAGAATCTAAATGCACCAAAATAAAGGAAAACTTGGGAAACATTCATCAAGACAATCAGAAGCTACATTCAAGCATTCTCTCTTATTCAAGCTCAAACAGTGCAATAATCCTATAGGTACAAATGGAGAATTTAAATAAATCTAATACATGTCTGGATACAATCGATAAAAGTACAACAATAGTAGAGACTTCATTCCTTATAACTATTATGAGGGCCAGAAGTACCTACATTGTCCTCTAGTTTAATCTTTACTCGAGGTATACTAGATAAGTAAGAAAGGCGCTCACTATCTATACAATACCCAAGCTTTGCGGGTGTAGGAACCTTGGGTTCAATAGGAGTATAAATTTCATCTAGTGCCACCAACCAACCATAATATTTACCTTGGGCAAAACATTCCAAGGAGTCATCTAATTTACTGCAGTAATGGTCAACAAAAAGGCCACACTCTTTTCATTAGCTTTAGAATGAGCATTCTGAAGTGAGTTCTTTGCATATAAGATTATATGATTATACTCATCCAAGAAATAAACTACACTCTTAGAAAAAGAGCTATACTCTGCTATTTTTGCCTTCAGCATATTGATAATATTTTTAAGCTCCTGAAGACGTGCATAGTTCCTAACATTTTTTTTGCATCGACTCTAGCTTGTTGATCCCTTAACTTTAATTTTTTGATGGAGAGAGAATAGCTTTGAAATAATTTATTGAAGACGATCATTCTCTTCTCGCAAATGAGTAATTTCATCTTCAAGTTCTGTAAAACGCAGATTTAAGTTCAGTAGCCAAGGCATTTCCCTCTGTAACCAATAAATGCTCTTATCAGCTTTATTCTTCATTTCCAAAAGTTCCTATGTTAAGCTTCAAGACTAATCGAGCTGGCAGCAGTAGCTGATGACTTCAACATTAATTTCGTCCCTTTTATTAAGAAATTCCTCCCCCCTTCAAATAAGCCACATTGTGTTCTAGTTTCGTTACAGTGAGATTGGCTTCATGAAGTGATTTTCTTAATTCTTTACTTTGAGGAATAAATGGGCAGAGTTAAAAGTGAAAAACCTAACACAAGGCCTCAACAGCCTCTACAAAAATGAGAGGTTGAAAGGGGTGAACCCTGGTTAGGATCTGGTGAAGTAAGGCGAATGTGATTAATCAACTTCACAAGCTACAACCTGAATTCCCTAATTCAACCTTCACCTAGGTTGGACATATTCTCAAGTTGAATGGGATAATGGGGAGTAGGGAAATTATTTACATACTACATAATCTGACAATTACATTCATTTAGATCACATACATCAATTTCAATATAAGATGGTGTAAGAAGAAACAAGTAATATTTCATTCATAGGGATCCATTACAAAAAACTTTGGACCTCGTCCATATCAGAGTTCATCTCCTAACACCATTTAGAAGAGCTAACTACAAAAACTTCCTACTAACAAAATCTTCATGATATATAAAAAGAAAAAGCTTCAAATCATCATGCTTGTTTTCCTATAGACGGATTTGAAAGGGTCAAATTAGAGTGAGCGAGGCAGATCCGGTTGCTATACTTGATAATGTTATCTTAGGAGAAGAAGAGCTACCCTACTGCGCTTAAATTCCACATAGGCATTGTAGTTGAACTCCAAGTCTTCAATGTATTAAGGTTTAAGAAAAAGGGACTATATACTTGCTCCAGAGGGGGCTAGCTTCGGAAACCTTAGCATTTTTTAGATCCCTCCAATAAGCACTTAGCGCTTCTTGATTGCTTAACTTCTTCCATGAAAAGTTCCAGTAGCAACCTTACTTATCGCACAGTCTTGGCAGTCTTTTTCAATCTTTATCAATTTCTCCTCTGCCTCTCCCAGCAATTTTCTTTTCTCATCCTTTGTTCAGGTAGGATCCTTAACCTTCCTCTCAGTTTCAGATAGAGCCTTATCATTCTCAGCCCTAGCTTGAGTAATCTGATCCACTTTTCTTTTAGTCTTTGCTAATTTTTTTTCCTTTTCAGCAATCTCCTCCAAAACTTCTACAAAAGCTTTATCCTTATACTAAATTTTTTTCATGTACTTCTTTGGCCAATTCGACGATCCTCCCATTAGCAAGACTTATCTTATGGTCAGCAGTAGTCCGAGCCTTATTTGAAGCACCTTGTCAAGAAAAGAAAACAATTAAAAAAAGAGAGGAGATAAGCTAGGAAAAGAAAACAAATATAGGTGATAGTCAAAGAAATTGCCATATAGAAATATTGCAAACTGTGTACTCTAAGGGTCTCCCAAGACTTATTAGACAAACCTTCAAGAAACACATAATAGGTTTTTTAAAGAATAAAAACCAAAAGGAAAGTGACATAAGCGACGCCTTCCCTCTAGAAATTTATCTTCCTTGATTGTGACATCAACGCCACCACTTTCCTCCTTTGATTCTGAGGAGCTAGAAGAGGATTCATCCTCCTGATCATCATCTTCATTATTAAGCTCTTCATTAAAAGGACATGGGAGATTAACTCCTCGTCCTCCTCCTCTTTCTTTTCAATCCCACTTAAGTCAAAACCCAACTAAGCCACTGGGTTAAAATCTACATTATCCTTAGCATTAGTGCCAATATCATCCACCTAGTATTTCATGACCTCCTCTTCAACATAAGAAGGGACGACATGAATTGACGAAGGAACTGCATTAGTTATGACAAGCTTGAAGCCAGTCTCATCTAGTTCATTAGCTCCAAAAGGCGCTATCTTTGTAGCTGAGGCAACAATTATAATAGTAACATTACCAATGGAAGAGTAAACCTCAAAGTTTGTCTTCTTCCTCTTTTTTCTTTCCTTAAGATTTTCAACCTCTGTTCCAGCCCTCTTCCCCTTTTTCTTTACATCACCATTCGCGCTTTCCTCATCAAGACCACAAGGAAATTTATCATAATGAAATAGCCTATGAGCTCATCGGGCATGTGCATCCCCTATCCACCAAATTTTTTTTTCCAAATCCCTCATACCTTCCTCTATAGGCACCATAAAGATGGGTCTACCCCCATTATATGGACCCTTATTGATCAAGGCCTTATCTTCAAAAGCTACCTACTTATTTCCAACAATGACTCAATCGTTCTCAGCACCTTTATTTGGAGAAGGAAGCGAGAACATTATTCGTTCTGTACGTCTAGGGGTCAGAAACCACACATCCTTCAAATGGATAACAGAATAACAATAGGCTATTTTTACAATTTTCACATTAACACCAATTGCCTAGTTTAAAAGCTTAACACCTCTGAATACTTGAAGTGTATTCAAAGGAAGTTGTGATGAGGCAATTTTTAAAATTTTTAAAAATGAGGTTAGCAGAGGAGAAATAGGAAGAAATAACATTCCAAAATAAAGAGCACTTAGGTACACCCTAATCTCATCGCTGTCACTTCGAAGTATGCCTCGGGTTTTATCCTCTGTTATACATCTTCGTACTGTTAACTTCCTTTCCGAGATAGTTATAAAAATTTCTTCTTATCAAGTGATGGACTAACTTTAGAGCTGATCACTGAGTTAATTTTGAAGGAACTCCTGAACCTTTCAACCCACTAGAAGTTTTCAGAACCTTCACCGAGGGAAAGGAGGTTTCCTTTTTGCTCGGTTCTGCGCTTGGATCTGACAACTCTCACAATAGTTTGGAAAATGACTGAATAATGAAGAATGGAGGAATTTCCTAGTGAGAGAAAGTCTAACAAATTTTGAAATTCTAAGCAAAGGAAAATGAGCAATTTTTTCTCTCTCTTGCCTATATATAGTACCTCAATTGAAAGTAAGAAATAAAGAGCCATTTTATCTATTTTATCCTATTTACAGTTATGATTTCTTTTCTAGTTTATAGGAATGATGGTCATGTGTATATATTTTGTTGACATGAGATTTTTTTTTCGTTATGCGTATCCGTAATGCAATTGAATTTTATATTTGTTTTATGTTATTTGCGTATGTTGGTTATGTTGCTGAGTAAGTTGTTGTGTGGCCAGTTTTCTATTTGGTGTTATTACACAGGAAATGGTGGAATTTGTTGAAAGAAATCGAGCGAAGTTCCAATTACGCTTAGCTTTCGATGTTGATCCTTTTAAAACAAAAGAAACTTATTCATGGAAAAAATATTAGAGGATGATAGTAGAGAACATGATCCACAATATATGTTACTAGGTTAGGAAGTTCAAATTCTAGTAATGATAAGTAAACAAAACAAGAAAGCTATCTATGGTTGCACTTTTACCTCAAATTAACATAAATCATAGGCATCGATGGTTGAAATTGTTGAAAAAAATGGACATAAGAGTACTAATTAAACCGAGCTTCGATGTTAATCCACTTAAAATGAGGCGAATTTTATTCATGAATATGGAAGGCGTTCTAGTATTGCAACTTCAAACTTAAGTAACGATCAATAAACAAAAAACAAAGCCTACTTAATTGCTCTTTACCTCTAATTATTTGAACAGTTTTTCCCCCCCTTCTCTGGGTAATGTTATGCAAACATAAAATCCTTAAAACTATCAATATTATGTCCAAATTGATCATAATTACTTGGAAACTCTGTCGGTTGTTGCCCTGTTTTCCGTTTCAATACTTTTGAAACTCGTACTGAAATTTCCTACAAGTTTAATACTCCTTTTCTTATGGAATATTGTTTTTCGAGACTTTATCATCAGGAGTTGAACTTCAGTTCCTAAATTCTGTAAACTGTAAAAGAAATGACTGATATACGTGTTCAAACAACAGAGATTGTACGATAGACTTATGGTTCATCGCCCCCATGCTGAAGCCTGAAATCGAAACGATCACAGGACTCGAGAGGACTGTTAGTCTTGTACAACCTTCTGAAACAATGACCCCCTTAAAAAATATAAAATAAAGGATTTAAAATAAATGCGTCGATGGTTGAAATTATTGAAAGAAATAGGCATAAAACTGCCAATCACACCAAGCTTCGTGTTAATTCTCTTAAAATGAAACAAATTTTATTCATGGAAATATATGAAAAAGGCTGCTAGTAGAACAATGAAACCACAACATATGTTAAGAAACTCAAACTCAATTAATGGTCGTGAAACAAAAACACAAAGCCTACTTAATTATATGGGATATGAAGGAATCCAACTCCATCACAGAAGCGCCGCCTTCCTCCACCGCCTCCCTCACAGATCTACCAGTCTCCTCCGCTCTCTTCCTCACCTCGTCCCCCTCTTCCGATGCTATTAAGCTTTTAACAACCTTAGCAATGGTCAAAGAATTGACAAGAACATCCCTATTTTCCCATTTATTAACAACCAAACCGGCTTTCAAAACATCTGTTACGAAAAAAGCATTCCTTGGTTGGTCTGAATGCATTGGCCAAGCAGCTATAGGCACTCCCATACTAATACTTTCCAAACATGAATTCCACCTGCAGTGACTCATAAACCCACCCGTCGATGGGTGTCCCAAAATCTGTAGTTGTGGTGCCCACTCTCTCAAGACGATCCCAACATCTTGTACTCTCTCTTCATACCCTTTTGGTAATTCAACTCTTTTATCACCTCCTTCAATCGCATTCCCCTTATCCGCATCCCTCAATACCCATATAAATTTTTGCCTGCTTTGTTCTAAACCTAATGCTAACTCTTCGATTTCTTTGCACGTCATTGAAGTTGTTGTTCCAAAAGAAACAAAAATCACAGATTTTGGCGCTTGCTTATCGAGCCATTCTAAACATTTATGTTGAACCTTTGAATTTTCCCTATCATGTTCCTTCCCAATGTTGAGAGGCCCAATTGCCCATATAGGCTTGTTGGAATTAATATCTAAGTTGGCTAACAAATCAATGTAAGACCTTTCAATTGCTCTGCAAGAGTTCAAGATATAACCGGACTTAAAATTTAGATAACTCTTTTGTAGACTTACGAACTTTTGAAACTCTGGAATTTCACATCCTTCCTTAGACGGAAGACCTTTGGGCAATTCATCAATTTCGGTGTCACTTTTATTCCTCAACTTCGCACTGCAATAAGAATAGAAGGCGGAAATAGGGGTAAAAGCATATGATTCCACATTTGGAATTGAAGTAAAGTCTTGAACTGCGTACGACATGAGCGTATCATGAATAATGACAACTCTTCTAGCACTGGCAGAGATTTCTGTAAAGAGCTCTGCCAGAGGCTTGCGGAGCTCAAGTGAGGATTCAAAAGAAGGTAGGAGATGGGAGGGAAACTTAGTGCGGGAATTAGGGTTCGGAGGAGGGGCTCGAAAGGGAGGCGAAGGGAATTCATGGAAATGGATTTGTGAAAGTTGGGGATTGTTTTTGTTGTTAAATCTTAACTTTGCTTGTTTGACATGAGTGCTAAAACAAGCATAGTGAGTTGGGATTTTGTAAGAGGAGATTAGACAAGAGAGGTGGAGTAGTTGGTTTAGGTGGCTTTGGCATGGAAATGGGACCATTATCACAACCACATCATGAGGTTTTTGGTTATAGATGGCCATGGAGAATGGTTTCTAAGAGGTTTTCTCAAGAGAAAAAGTTTTTATGGAGGAGAAAAGCATTAACACCATAGGACATTATTTTAAGGAGATTTAATTTGGAATCATTATTTATTCTCGTGACATGAAATATTGGTTGGAGCTTCTAAGAGTATTCGCATCACATCAGCTAAAATTTCATTTTTAGCTATTTTAGTCAATAAATTTTTTTAAAAGAATTCATACATCAAATTAGATAAAACTATTATTATTTTAATAATTGCTGCAATAATTTGCCAACTAGAATTGCTAAACAATTTATCTCTTATCTCCCTCATTTCTCTCTCCATTTCTCACTCTTGTTTTTTTATTTTTTTATTTTTGTTTCTTTTTTCCATCTTTATTTGAAATATTATAACATTAAACTTGTTCAATATATATTTGCATGCTATATACTGTATTAAAATTTATGAAATATGTTTCAAAAGGAGATCCATATTGACGTATATATAAATGATTTTGTATAACAAATTATAAATAAATAATTTTGATTCTTAATGTTAATTTTAAATATATATATTAATAATAAAAATAATAATAAGTTAAAAATTATAAAATGAATTAAGATTATAGCTATTAGGTAAAATAACTAATCTGATACATGGGATGAACTAATAATGAATAGGTAAAATAGAAAAAAGTGATATTTTTTTAGCTAAAATAGCCAATATTTTTATCTAAACTGATGTGAATGATCTAAAAATAGGATACATGCAATTTAAAATTTTTAATTTATTTAAGTTAAAATAATAAAAAAAATTAATTTATATTCACCGACGGTATAAAAATTCCATACACCGGTGTTGGATAAAAACATATATCCATTTATATTTATGAGGATGATTACAAATGCATACGTGCATTTTGTCAAAGCACGTTGGTGCATGACAATTCTGACTTTGCAACTTTTGGGCTTGTGAAGATTTGCCTTTGTGCCGTGGATCGTATGCAATTTGGAATTGACTCTGCGGCCATTTTGTCACCTTCTCTTTATGTCATATATTTTTTATCTTTACCACGTGATCAACATAAAGATGGAATCTCCAGTATGCTAAGCAAATCTTGCCTTAAAGTAATGAGATCAATATTTTAATAATGGCTTTGATTAGTTGTTTAATATTTTATTTAGTTTTTCTAGAGTTTTGTTACGCTAGTTCTAGGCCACTGGGTCTCGATTTATGTTGGTGAGGTGGAGCCCGTTAAAGTTGAGGTTTTTACAGTTTATTATTGGCCGTAATTGGCTTTTGGAGGATAATAATAAAGAGAATTATTGGAAATGAACTCTAAAGCTTGTTCTAGCTGTGTGATTTGATAATTTGGTCGTTTGTGAGACATGAGAACGATATTGAGCGATTAATCCTTACTTGAAGATATTTTATCCCCTGATTAAACTACAAAGCCCCCCAATTGAGCATCGTTGTTCCATCTAATGGATTTCAGAACAGTTGGACCTATTCGAGCTTGTTGGTGCATCATGTACAATATCGAGTGATATGAATTGCAATATGATTCGATAGAGAAATTTATGAATTATGTAGTTTATCAAATGGAACGATTGGAGGAATCCGTTCAGCGGCTCATATCTTCCATTCGGGCTCTCCGACAATCACGTTTGGCCTCAGCGATGAGGGCAACATCGGCAATTAGTTTCTGGCGAGGCTCCTTTGGTCATCATAGTGACCAAGCCACGTAGTAGTTTTCTATTATATTTGAACTTCTTATCATTTACTTGTTAGAGTTATTCTTTCGGTGGCTCACGTGATAAGGTTTATCTACTGATTAGTTCGAAGATAAATGCGGTCATGATAAGAGTTTATTGGGATTTGTATTAATATTTTGATACTATCTAATCTTATTTTAATGATAGGATAAGAACTAAAGTTTAAAATGAAATTGAATGTTGGCTTTACTACAAATACGGCTATATGTTTTAGTGAGTGTTTTGACACTTGCTTATATTACTTACCATTTTACTAAATAATTATTTTTGCTTAAAAATATGTATAGCTAATGTTCCGATCACAAATGCAATTTTAGGAAAAAAAGCCTAATATTGCTTTGGAACCCCAGATGGGTTATGCGCTCAAATTTTAATCAAGTTTTAAATATCATCCGTTACTGTTACGTAACGCCATTATGTAATGATTTTGAGAGTCACCACAACCGCTACGGGCCGTTATGGAGGCGAGAATGAAATTCTCAGCCATAACGACCATTAGGTCCGCTATATCGGCCGTAACGGTATCATATTGGTCGTTACGGTTATTAGAAAAATTAAATAAAATTTAAAAAAAACAATGATTTTTTCAGAATTAGATATAGAAAATTTATCATAACAATACAAATATATGACAAATTACTGGCCATTATGGCCATTAAAAAAATCAAATAAAAAGAAAAAAAATAAACAATGATATATTTGGAATTAGACATAAAGAATTTATCATAACAATATGAATATATGATAAATTACGGGCCATTACGGCCGTTAAAAAAATTAAATAAAAAAAATAATGATATTTTCGGAATTAGACACAAAAAATTTATCATAATAATATGAATATACGATAAATAATTCGTCAAATAATTCGCAAAAAGGCCAAAATGAAAAAAGTAATCATGTACTCGGCAATGTGCCAAATTTTCGCAAAAGAAAGAAGTTTTCACGTGGGTTGATTGTTCACAACTCATAATTGAGATTCCTCACAAATTATTTTTTCATATCTATATAAGACTATAGAATGGAGAGTTTGGGAAGTTGCAACATAAAAAATCACAAATCACAAACTTTCTTACAAATTTGAGTTGCTTGGCAATTGAGTTTCTGGTGACGAAATATAAATTAGTTCTTAGTTTGGTTTGATCCCTTATTTAAAGTTTTTTTTTTTTTTACATAATCTCCATTATATAAATTATAAATTATTTATTTATGATCCATGAAAGTACATAAAAGAATTGTACGTATTCTTGATTTATGATCCATGAAATTCTTTCTTTACTGATTGTGTTTGGGCCAACTACATGTTTTTTTGCCTTACCAATTATTTTTTTTTTCTATTTGCGGGTACAAAATATAAAATGCCTCGACGAAATAATAATGAAGGCGGTTTTGATGATATTGGCTGGAGATTCAATACTCTAGTTAAAGGTAGGTGATAGACATCATATCTTATGTAAATTTTGTAATGCTCTTATCAGAGGTGGAATTACACGATTTTAAGAGCATTTAGCACACAAGTCAGGCAATGTGCATAAATGCCCTAGTGTAAGCACAAAAATTGGGCAAAATATGATGAGGCACTTAACTGAAAGAATGGCATCGGAAATTTAAAAAGAAAAAAGAAAAACATAATTGCAATTACAATTAATGAATATAAATGAAGATAATGAGCAAAATTATGAAAATATTTCGGATGAAGACTCAGATCAAGAAATAACAATAACTCGACGAGAAAATCTTCAAGCACAACAAGAATGGGAGATGAGACGCTCATCCGGAGGAAGTAGTAGGCCTCATTTTGAGGTTGGTGGTAGTTCAACATGACGAGATGCAAAATCCCTTTCAAAAAGAGTAGAGAATCTATTTCGCAAGTCACAGTCTGTACGTGATAATGGTAGTAGTGGTTGGAATTGGATTAATCCTAATGACCCTGAAGCAAAATTAAGAGCTATTGATCCAGAACTTCATAAAAATAAGAGGGCAAAGCAATCTAAAATTACTACTGGTACTATGAAAAAGCTGAGAGAAAAATTAGGAAAGGTAGTTTCTAAGTTTTATCTCTACAATCGAATTCCATTTGATATGGTTGATTCACTTTAAACTCAGCCTATGCTTGATATTGCCGCTAAAGTAGGGAAAAGGGTTAAAGGACTAAGTGCATATGAGATATCTCAAATATATTTGGAGAGTGAATACTCTGAGATAAAGGAGTGGATAATAACATTTAAGGATGTATGGTTAGAAAGAGGTGTCACCATCATGTGTGATGGTTGGTCTAGCCAAACTAAACTAAGCATCATTAATTTCCTAGTATACAGCAACAAAGGTAGAAGTTAGAGCCAAGTTTAGATGCACAAGTTAGAACTCTAAATCAGGTAAATATATTTATTAAAAGAGTGAAATATTTAATTATTCAAAATACTTACAATAATTTGTCTATTGTAGTTATTATTGTTTCGAGAAAAACAAGATACATTTGGAACACCGGTGGCACAAAAAATATGGACAAAGACCAATACAGGTTTAGATTTGAGTATAAAATATTCATAAAAGATCTTTACACGTTAAATATTTTACGGATATATATATATTTTTTTGTAGCCGAATGATGGATTATTCATGACACGTGTGCTCCAGAACTTCAACAGATGGGTATTAAAGTTTTGAGTCAAACTACATCATTATCTAATTGTGATTGTAATTAGAGTACTTTTATTTTATTCATACAAAGACAAGGAACATGTTAATTTATCAAAAGCTTTCAAAATTAGTCTACATTACTTATAATATGAGGCTAACAATAAGACATATTAACAGAAAAGATCAAGAAGAAATTGATGGAAGTTTTAATCCTATTAATTTAGACTATATTTTTGAAGAAGATGATCCACTAAATCTTGGCTACGAGAAAGGATATTACCTGTATTGGACGGTCAAGATAATTCAGAATGGGTAAATTAGATAGATGATGATGATAATAATGATAATAATAATAGTGCTAGCGATGGTGATAGTAATGGTAGTGGTGGAAACCAGACTGAGCCGAGAAATGCTTCCAAAAGCTCAAACTCAACTCTTACTAATCAAAGCGATGATAATGGTGATCAAACTCTACCAGATGATGGAGGAAATGACGTAGAAGGTGATCATAGTCATACAAGTATGAAAGATGATAATGAATTCCGTGGAAATTTTGGAAAACAATATATAATTAATGATATTGCCATAAGAGATTTCATACCCCGAGTCCCAAGAAAAACTTCCAAACTTATACGAGAAAAAAATAAGGAACAACAAAATTTGAGATCTTGTGATGAATAATCAGAGAAATTTTTAAGCCATGGAATGTATAACTTCGGAGATTATGGCTTCAATGGAAGTGGATCATCTTTCAGTAGCGATAGTCAGAGTTATTCTAATTCACCGAGCATGTATCTCTCTTCTTCCAGTTATTTTCCTTACGGTGATAATACATGAGATAACTATCCATTTCCAAATTTATGCCGACTATTGGTTATGATGATCCTGTGCAACCGCAACTTCCATTTTCTCAACCAAGTCATTTCTCATAGAGGTAATAAGGTGAAACTGAAGGAGTATATTTCTCACATATATTTCCTACTGCATGGCAAGGCACCGATAGTGAGAATCAAGCAAGAAGTTATGAGCCTCCGCGCTATTTCTTTTTGATGTATAATAAAAATATTTAAAATATGTGTTTGATGTTATTATTTTTTTATTTGATATAAATGGTTATTATCTATTTTAAATAAATTTGTATTATATGATACATGATCTTTTATCTTTAATAACCCCAACATATGAAAAATATTCAAATAAAAAAGCAATAAAGTATTAAAAAATGAAATTTTTTTTACATTATTAAGAAATTTTAACATGAATGTTATAAAAATATACAAAACTATTAAAAATGTAATTCTATGATGTAAATAATGCGTGAAATTGAAATTTAGATGAGTCGAGTGAAATTGAAAAAAAAAATTGCAACTCCGCTTTCCGCAATTGTTATGCTATGACCATCACACCAGAAGCCTTTACATCGCCACTGTTACCGTTACAGTTACCACTACCGTAATTAAAACTTTGGTTGTAGCCTCCTAAACAAACCAATAGCTCTGTCCTTGTGTATACTACCAATTGTGCCTTTTGAAGCTCTTTTTTTTGTTTTGTTTTATGCATCCACATTGGTCTATTTTTACGCTAAATTATATATTGTCATTATATAGTTGAAGTTATTTAAACGCGACATATAATAGATTGCTGACAAAATGTTCTCTTTTTTGCCATGTGTTCATATGTTTGTAAAACATTACGATTGAGAGAAATCATAAAGCACCAGGATCGAAGTGAGAAAAGTTAACGTAAATGGGTACAAAAGTAATATCCAAAATTTGTGTAATATAGTGGGGATTAATTAAAAGTATGACCCTCATGGGTATGATAATTAGACTTGTACCCTTTCATATTTCCCACATAACATTGCAATCACTAGTACATTTTCAGTTAGGCTAGCAACTTGATTCACTTATTTTAATTCAAGTTTCCTTACCTCTATCTACGAAATTTTAATCCTAAACTGTATTTATGAAAAGAAATTATCCCCTTTGTCTAACCGGAATAATTTAAACCCAAGCATTAGCAATCGCAAACCATTTAGATCAACAACAGTTCATCCATTCATTCTCTCGCTTTAAGCTTTTGTAGTTACATCACAACGAGTTTGGCTTCTGCAATTAGTCTCAATTTTCTCTTGCTCATTATTTGGTATAAGTTCGTGTTCATCGAAGGTGATGTATAGGAACCCTTTGTGCACGGTCTATAGCGGTGTAATATCTCGGGAATACACCAACAAACAAGAAAATAAGTATTTTACCACTGACCTTGTCCTCAAAAGGCGTTTCTACAAACTACAACCTATCCCGCATGTTTCTGTAGGGAAGCAATTTATTGTACAATTGATCGAAAGCGGAGCATTGAAAAAGAGTCACCGGCTAATTTCGCCACGGTGAGGGGGTATATTTGTGATTTGTATATACCTCAAGGAGCTAAAGTTTATGATATTAGTAGTATATATACACATTAAAAAAAACCAAAAGTCAAAGAATGTCATTATTGTGAGGATAAAGCAAGACAATGTGGTTTGGTACTTTGGTCTAGCTCCACTTGGAGCAATCTCTCAGGCCAAACTCAAGAAGGTTGACCACAATTCAAATACCCCTTTCCATGTTCACTTTCTAGTTTCTATATATACATTATACTCAAAACAATTTTACTAAACATCACAATTCAAGCATCTAAAATCTCTCCTCCTTTCCCTGTCTTTCTCCCCTCTATGGAAATAAGTCGCAATTCCGAATCACAAATAGACTCAAACACCGAGCTCAATTTTCACACCGATAGCGACAGTGAAGAAGATGACCTTTTCTACGTTGAGCTCAGAAAACAAATTTTGCTTCTGACGACAGAAGAAGACGGCGAAAATGAAAATATAACTAGAAACAGGAATAATAGATCCACGAGAGGTGCCAAACAAGTCCTTAACCGCACCCTCACAATTTCGGCTCTACCGGGAAGCTATTATAGTTGGTGTGAGAATAATGAGGGTGGTAATGGTGATAACGTACCGATATGGCTTGTTAACCTATGGCGACATGGGAGTGGAACTGGGGTTTTTATTCCTCATATTCCTAAAACTAGAAGAAGAAATAAACAAGGTATGATATTGCTTGGGTCTTATTTAGAAGGAAAAATTAATTCATAATAACCAGTTACACAATTCTTGTTTATTTAGTTGGACTAAATTCTTAATTTTGAAATAAATAGATTGATGTTAGGGAGTTAAGAAATCATTTTAGTTTCAAATATTCTCTTATGGAGCACTTCTATTTATCAAATAAATTTTTTTCGCAATTTTTTTTTTTTAAAAATTATGAAAAAATTTAACCATCGGATCTCGTCATAATCAATTGGTTTTTGCAGGAAGGAGGAGCTCTTCTAAAAGAACAATTTACGTGCCCGTACAACCAAACAAGAGTTAAAGATCCAATCTTATTCTATGTAAAATCTAAATATTATCTATCCTAAGACAAGCTGAATTTGTTAGCTTAATTATTATTTTTTTTTGGAAGCGTGGTTGAAGAATAATACGATCATACATACAGTTCTTGTTCTTAGTGCTGTAATTTATAAAACATGATATATCTTGACGTGATGAGATTGCACAACATAGGATGGTGTTGGTGTCTGTGATGAGCCACAAACCGAATATTGCTACGACAATATTGCCATTTGAAATATATTGAAAATTCTCACGAATAGTTACTCGGATGAATAGAAGAAAATTGGAATGAACTATAAAAATTATGTGATTGCTTCTCCAGGGGCATAGTCAGAAATAAAAAATAGGGTGGCTAAACATTGTAAAAAATTAAATGTCATAATAACATTTAAAATAATTAAATATCATATAATATTTTTTTAATACTATCGATTTTAATATAAAAACTAATATAAGACATAATATAATTGTTACACTTAAGTCTTACAAAATATTTGTAGAAAATAATCACAAAGTAAAAGCAAACAAAACTTAGATTTTCGTACAATCTAATTCAATCTATGAAAATGCAACTCGGCGATCTTTCTTTTTCTCAAAGTCTTCAATAATAGAGTTTGTGATAAATTTTATAGCAATCCACTTTTCTATTTAAACAATCATTGCATCATCAAGGAAATCATCCTCTATTTTGTTTCAAATGTTTATCTTGCTACGATTTTTCCATAGTAGCGGTGGAAATAGGAAGCATAAGAACAAGTACAAGAACTCTATAAATAAGTCCATAGCTTATAGTTCATTTGGTTTGTAACAACCATTGATATATCCGCAGTAGATGATAAATTCTTGTAGTCTGGGTCAGAAACTCCATTATACTCATGATATTGAAGCTCAATTTGTAACTTCACCTTCTCAAATGACGTGAAGTCATTACCATAAAATTTATCCATAAGCTTGCAAATGTCATCAGTTCTAAAGGATGGGCCTTGAGGGTTCAAATATGAACTAAGAACGAGCAACTCCATTGCCTTCTCACTAAATCGCCTATCTATTTCTTGCATTTAAGTATTTATGGCAGCATAAAAAATATCTACCCGATAATAATGATTAATAGTAAAATTATCTTGACAATTACGAGCTTCTTCCACCTCTATCAACATAACGATCTCTCATATTTGGAATATCAATGTCACATGCCTTGCAAAATAATTTCACTTTGTCAAGCAAATAATCTCATTTGTCATCTCTAAGTTCTTGAAGAAGAAACTTAGTAGATGAAACAAGTTTCATTGCATTCAAAATGTTTTGAGATTGGCATTGCAATGCTTGACAAAGATGATCAGTG
>MKEJ01082128.1:0-12290 GCA_001753735.1 Embelia ribes | reverse complement strand
CTTGAAATTTCCAAAAAAAAAATTTATATCACATGTACATCACATAATTTTTACGACAATGCACATCACAGAGCACACAACCCTGCTCGTCAACATGTAATAGCACAAAAATAGCATAGATTAATTATTGTAGGTCCTATTGCCCGTAACTAACCCAAACCTATAGCTTTTAATACGCTTATATCGACTTTACACTTGATTCTTCTTTACATACTATGTTGGTCCAGCAAGGCATCACTTAATTTCCCAACCCCGTGTTTCAAAAAAGGCTTCTATAGCTGGAAAATATCACAAAATACTTAGTTTTTTGGCTATGCCCGTAGTAATCAGTTGAATAATATGGGCAACCAGCCGATTGATTTCCCTGCTCCACTTAAAGACATTTTATTTTCTTGCTCGTTCTAATTTCCAATCTCATAATTCCATTATCAAAAGCTTCCAAAAAAGCCACTTAATCAAATATGCAGTTGTTATTTTAAGTCATAATCAAGATTTTAGCAAAACATGATTTGTATCTATGAAAACATTATCATTTCCTCAAATTCGAATTGTTTTCAACTTAAAACCATAAATTTCTCCATGCCTTATAATAAAACCAAAGAAGACAGAGGCCCCTTACCTCGTTTGATGTTAAAAAATGCGGTATAGGTTGGACTTGATGCTAGTAGGTTGTGTGTACACCTTTTTCTTCTAAACAAATGGCATGTTAACAATTCATATGTTGTATATATGAAAGCACCTAGGTGTTTTTGGGTATTTTACACCCAAATAGCCAAGTCTATAGGGTAACACGTGTCCCAAATGGGATATTTGTCAAATTTTTTAAAACTATCACCGATCAGACTAGTTGACTTAATTCTACATCAGTCAACTTAATATCCAAATCAGTCGACTTATATGCTCCCAAAATTATTTTCTCAAAACACAAAAGGTATAGAAAATTGAATCCCCTTTCCAAAACTATTATAATATATTAGGAGATATGGCCAAAAGGTTCGAGCACTATCAAGCCATGAAAAGTTTCTCAAATGCTTAATCATTCTTTTTCTTGCCAAATATGATTAGTTCACCTCCTTTATTCCCAGGTTGACTGCTTATAGCAAATGTTAAAATTTTTGGGGTGTTATAGCTCTCTACCTATTAAAAAAAATTTGTCCTCAAAATTTGCCACAATATCAATCATGAAGAAGTACCTTAATAACCAAAAAGTTCCGGATACTTCATCTTTATTTCAGTTTCACGTTCCTGAGTCATTTCCTCAACATTACCATACTTGCATCAAACTTTCACTCATGGAATCACCCATCCTCTTATCACTCATTCTTCACAGTCTAGAATAAGCATTGGTCGCACCTCAATTGATACATTTGGTTCTAGCATCAAGTCCAAAAAAATCGATAACGTGTGTGGGATGTGGAATGCACTTTTATAGCATCGAAACATGAAACATGGAGTATATATTTGTTAGCTGAGATGGTAGGGCTAATCGATAATCCTCCTTTCCTACATGTTCAAGAATCTGACATAGCCCGATGTATCAGGATGACACTTTCCAATTGCTCTAAATCGCTTAATACCCTTCCTGGGGAACACTTTGAGAAATACGTATTCTTCTTCCGCAAACTCCAAGGGTCTTCATTGTCTATTAGCATAACTCTTTTGCTAGCTGCACACTGTTTTCAATCATTTTTTTTATTAACTTTACGTTTTCTATGGTTTCCCTTACAAAGTCTTGACTTATCAAGGTCGTATCTCCAGCTTCCATTCAACAGAATGGTGATTTAAATGGTAATTGTTGTTGTACACAAACTTGATTAAGGAAATATGATCTTTCCAACTACCATCTAGGTCTAACACCCATGCTCATAATATATCTTCAAGCATTTATATAGTCTTTTCCATTTTTCCATCCATCTGTGGATGGAATGCCGTACTCATTGACAACTTCATCCCTAGGGCCTTCTGTAAGTCATTCCAAAACTGAGAAGTGAACTGACTATCTTGGTTAGATATTATCATCTAAAGAGCTCTATGCAACTGCACAATCTCTTGTACGTAAAGATGTAATAAAATCTCTACTGAATCAGTTTTGTTTATTGGTATAAATTGACTGACTTCGTAAATTGGTCCACAATCACCCCTATCACATCGTTCTTCTACCTTGTCTTCAATAATCTGATCATGAAGTCCATTGCAATATGCTCCCATTTCCAGATTGGTACTTCTAATGACTGCAGAAGTCTACCTGGCCGCTGATGTTTCAACTTAACTTGTTGGCATGTTAGGCATTTTGCCACATATTTTGCTATAGTTTTCTTAATCTTTGGCCATCAAAATTATCTACTTAGGTCATGGAACATCTTATTTCCCCTAGGATATTCCACAAGTGGGGAGCTATGAGACTCTCATAACACTCATTCTCTTACTACTGCTGGCACAAATAAACGTCCTAAGTGTTTATGTTCTCCATTCTCACCAATACTCTAAACTTTCGGGCTTTCTTCCACATTCTTTAGCAATTTTTCACACTATTCATCATTACATTATGCTTCAATTACGCTTTCTCTAAGCATTGACTGCAACTATAATGAACACAAGGTTACACGTCTTTTAATCTCCACCATCTTTGATCTAAATTCTCCCAACGTCTGAAGTATATCCCATTTATTTACTGTAATACTAGCCACCGTACATCTCGTTTTCCAACTTAAAGCATCTACCATCATATTTGTCTTTCCAGGGTGATATTGTAGCTCAAAACCATACTAGTCCAAACACTCCATCCACTGCCATTGTCTCAAGTTCAACTCATGCTGAGTGAAAATGTACTTTAAACTCTTATGGTCTGAGAAGACCTTAAATAGTGCCATCAAATCTTCAACATAAAAACTATTGCCGCTATATCCAAGTCATGCGTGGGAAAGTTCAGTTCATGATTAATCAATACACCTTATAATCCATGTATCGACAAGACGCATATGCTACTATTCGTTCTGTCTGCATCAAAACACCTTATAATCTGTCTCGAGATACATCTCAATGCACTATATATCCCTTTCCACATTTAGGGATTATGAATATGGGAGCTTCTGTAAGTCCTTTCTTTAGCTCCTGAAAAGATCATTTTCATCCTTTTTTGGGTCCTCGGTTGACTAATTACACCAAATGTGTTAAAATTTTTGGGGTGTTACAGTAATCATCAAGAACTAATATCCATTACTGAGGATCGATATCTCTTTGATCAATTGTAGGGTTCAAGATTCTTTTTGAAGATTGATTTACGTTTTGGTTATCATCAATTACGGGTTCGGCTGAAGATATTTCAAAAATAGCTTTTCATACTCGTTATGGTCATGATGAGTTTCTTGTCATACCCTTCAGATTTACAAATACACCAGTAGCTTTTATGGACTTGACAAATCGTATTTTCCAACCTTACTTTGATCGATTTATGGTAGTTTTCATAGATGATATCCTTGTCTATTCTCCTTCGGATGAGGCTCACCGTGAGCATCTTTGTATTGTCATCTTTACACTTCGAGAATATAGTACTTATGCTAAGTTTTCTAAGTCTGAGTTTTGGTTGCCCGAGGTTTGTTTTCTCAGGCATGTTATTTCGGCGGTGGGAGTTTCAGAGGATCCTTCTAAACTTGAAGCTATTACTGAGTGAGAATGTCCTAAATCTATTTTTAGGATTTGTAACTTCTTAACACTTGCGGGATATTATCGTCGGTTTCTCACATTTGGCAGCTCTTATTATGACACTCACTCGAAGGAAGTTAAGTTTCAGTGGAACCAACCATGCAAAGAGTCTTTTCTTATTTTAAAGGAGTTGTTGATATCAGCTCCTATTTTTACCATTCCAGAGCAAAGAAACACATTTATTGTAATACTTCTAAAAAGGAATTGGGGAGTATTTTGATGCAGATAGAGAGTCTAGTTGCATATGCCATCTAACAATTGAAGATTTATGAACAAAATTATCCTACTCATGACTTAGAATTTGAGGTCGTAGTATTTCGGTTGAAGTGTTGGCGACACTAATGGTACGGTGAAAAGTTTGGGGTTTTCTCAGATTACTAGGTTGTCAAGTATATCTTTACTCAATGAGACTTAAATATGCAATAAAGGCAGTGGATTAAGTACTTAGACCAATATAATTTTAACCTTGAGTATCATTCAGGGATAGTAAATGTTGTGGTGGATGCCTTGAGTCGTAAGATTTTTTACTTTATTGCATGCCTTGCCATTAACTAGTTGGAGATGCTTCGAGTGTTTAATCAGTGTGGGTTGGATTTTATAGAAGTGAAAGGTCAAGCTACATTATTTACACTTGTAGTACAACCGACCTTTATCACCCATATGATTGATGCTCATCATAGGAATGAAGAGTCTGAGGCATATTGGATTTGTATTTATAGTAATCATAGCCTTGATAGGTGGACCATAACTGAGTATAGCGGATTATGATTTCAAAATTGCCTATTTGTTCCTTTATCTATTCGAGAGGATGTTCTACAAGAGTCTCATCACTATCATCTTACAGTACATCTAGGTAGCACTAAGATATTTCATGATATCGCCCGACAATTTTGGTGGTCAAGCATGAAGAAGGATGTAGCGGAGTTTGTGTCTCGGTACCTTCCTTGCCAATAAGTAAAGGTCGTACATAAATGTCTAAGTGGATAGTAGAAGTGGGAGCGTATTACGATGGATTTTATTGTTGGCTTCCTAAAGTATAAGAAGGGTAGTGTTGCAATTTGGGTTATCAATGATATGATGATTTAGTCTGCTCATTTTCATATTATTCGTACTATTGATTTGGTTAAAAAACTTTGTCGGAGGTACATTAATGAGATTGTTCGCTTACACAAAGTGCCCATCTCTATCATTTCTGATCATGACTCTTGTTTTATTTCTCGATTGTGGGCAGGTCTTTAAGAGACATTGGGTATAAAACTTTCCTTGAGTATAACATTTCACCCTCAGACTGATGATCAATCTGAGCGAACCATTCAGACTCTAGAGGACATGCTTCGAGCATGTGTTCTTGATTTTGGAACTAATTGGGAAGATTATGTAAGTTTGATAGTGTTTTCCTATAATAATAGTTATCATACAAGTATTGAGATAGCTCCATTAGAGGCTTTAATTACTGGTGTCGATGTAGGTCTCCAAAATGTTGGGCCAAAACTGCTGACTAGGCATTGTTGGGACCAGAGTTTGTTTGAGAAACGACTCAAAATGTACAATTGATCAAGCAACATTTGGAGATAGCTCGTACTCGACATAAAAGTTATGCTTATAAGCATAGATGACCTTTGGCTTTTTAAGTGGAGGAACATGTTTTCTTAAAGGTTTTTCCAAAGAAGGGTATCATAAGATTTGTAAGAAGGGAAATTTTTCTCTGAGATTTATTGGTCCATTTTTTATTCTCGGGGAGGTTAGGGAGGTGGCCTATTGCCTTGCCTTACCACATCAACTAGCTAATGTTTATCCGGTCTTACATGTTTCCATAATTTGGAAATATTTGTAGGATCCTTCTCATGTTATAGATTTCTATGATCTTCATATTGAGGAAGATGTTTCCTATGAGGTTCGGCCAACACATATCTTGGATGCAAAATTCGACGACATTCTATTCGCTTGGCAAAAGTATTATGGAAATATCATAGGATCAAGAAGGCTACATGAGAGTGCAAATAGGAGATGCGAGCTAGCTATCTGGAGTTATTTATTATTTTCGGTAAGTTTTCATATTTATTTTAGGTATGCTAATTCGGGGATGAGATTTCCTAACATGGGGAGGATTTAAGGTCCCGAATATTCGTATATATTTTTTGTGTGAATGAATAATATTATTATATGAGTTATAATAATATTATTTATTGCATATTGCGGACTCGTTGTCGTGGTGTATTATTTATTTTACATGTCCTTTTATCATATTAATTAGTTATCAACTATGATATTGCCTAGAATTATCTAAATATTACGAGAGATGTTTTTTTTTCCATGACTTATAAACTACACACACACATATATATTATATATGTGTAGGCAGAGTTGTAGTATCATCCACCTCTTCTTTATCTTATCTTATTTGGTCTAAGCATCCTACCAACTCCATTTTCTCTCCTCAAGCCACGGCACATAGGAATGTGCATTGGTTCAAATTCGAACCAAACCAATTTAATTCGGTTCTAAATTTTTAGTGACGATTCAGGTTCGGATTTAAAAACTAAAAAATTTCAGGTTTTGTGAAATTTCGGGTTCGGATTTTCTAAAACATTTCGGGTATAAACCCGAAACCCAAAATTATTAAATATTAAGATAAAAAATATAATTATGACATAATGAGGGTTTTTAATGAAAGTCGGGTTCGGGTTAATGATGGTTTGGGTTCAGTTCGGTTTTCGGGTTCAGTTTGGCCTTTCTCGGTTCGGGTTTGTGAAATTTCGGGTTCAGGTTTGGGTTCGGTTCCAGAAAAAAATTTGTTTGGGTTTCAAATTTTTGAATTTCCCCAACCAAACCGATGAACAGCCCTAATTAATAGTACAAGACACTTGAATTGTTTTACCCCTTTCGTTTTATAATAGCTGTCTTTTTAGAGAATTTATCTTTTTCTTTTTTTTTTNNAACCCAGAATACATTTATTACCTTTTTATTTTCAATTATACACATGTTATCTTAGTTAAATTTCCCACCATTCCATTCAACTCGAACTTAAACTTTACTTTTTGTTAGCTAAAACTTAAATCATTAATAATCTTATCAATTATTGTGCATTAATCTTAAACGAGAATTAATTGTGAAATGGAGAGAGTTTCATTGTAGACATGTGACATAATCGTTAAGAACCATTAAAATTTAGGTAACTCATAAATTTGATTAACTTGATTCATTATATTGTAAGATTGTTACATATTATAAATAATATAATGTGTCTCTTCCTAACAATTTAAGCTTTTATGTGAGATTGTTACACATCATACAACATAAGCCAATGCTTCGGTCATTGATCATAAGAAAATAAATCATTAAACTCGAGTAATAAATCTTCAAAATGATTAACCAACACATATATTTGTGGAATCAGAACAGATGATCAGTTCGAATACCCTCCCTCAAGACAAGCGTGGAACCGCATATAATATTTGTCTTGAACACGTACATTTTGACCAATATCATCTAAATATTGAAAATCTCTTTCAATGTTTCTTCGCCATGAATTTTGAATCCAATTGAAGTCTACAATCGATAATTTCTTTTTTGTAAGCCATTTTTTCTTTCCTTTTTGGCCTTTGTCGACCCCAAATTCTTCATGGAGGACAATTTGGTAATCAATAGCAAAGATAACCTCCCCTTTCAGCCATCTCATTTTATTTTTCCGACCCTCTTTCTTTTTTAATCTGATAGAAACTCGACCTAGCATACTTGTGCAATTTATATTATGAATCAAAATTATATATGATAATCGTCCATAAATGTCCCATTTCGAGCGAAACTATGTGTAGTTTCTTTGTTCAAACTATATGGTCATGATGTACTTGCACTGTACTTGGGTTACTAGGCCAAGTTCATGATCAACGGATTAACGTAACGAATTCTTTATCCTGCAGGTGGATGAATTTATTTGCCTTGTGATTTAGGCGAAATAGGTTCCGAGGGAGGGGAAGTTTCACTACTTATTTGCAATGCGAGAGTGTCTCTTCCAATTAATTAATTATCCTATTACTATCGTTTTCTTTATTTGTGACGATCAATATCCAGACCACGCATGATTAGTTTGCCATGTAAAAATTTGAAAAATATGCTAGACAACTTATTAAGTGAAGTTTATTCCAATAAATTTAACTTATAATACTCAGTGGCTGATGCAGAATTTTTTTCAAGGGATTGCAAAATTAGTAGGCGTAGAGGTTAAAATAATTGGTGAATCTATACCGAAAACCTTATTAAAAGGGAAATCGGATATAACTAGGATAATAAGCCGTATATTTTATATTTTCTCATAATCTTAACACAATCTATCTCCATCTTATAATACTATTACTAAAATTAGTAATAAAATGAGTTGGATTTTAATTTATAATTAAAGTGACTAATATTGAAGTTTTCTTTTATTTCAATTATTTATTGCAGAAAAATGTTAAAGCTACATTTCTTTTATGAAATTACATTTTGAAAACTAATTCCTAACCTCTTCTATAAAAATTTTATCTAAAAATTTGAACTAAATTTAACAAACCAGTAGCCAATAAAAGTATTCAAAGTTGCAAAAGTACCGTGCCAAGTTTTGAATCTAGATCATAAACAATACTCAATAATTAAAATGCTTAGTGTTATATGTAACAAATCTTAAACAAAAACATTTTTTATAACAATAATAATAGTAATAACCTAAATGATAGCTAAAAGCTATAATAATAACCCAACTTAGCCAGCAAGGGGAGTTGAACCCAAACCAAAATATTTGAGATGGTTATTTCTAACCACTAGGCTACACTACATTTTCTAATCATTTCATACTCAGTAAATAATCTCAATCCAAAAACAAGAAGGGGGTAAATTCGCCCCAAGATAGGTCCGTCGGTGACTAAGGACCACAATTAATAGTGACAAGACCCTAGAATGTCAAAATTGGGGTTATAATCCACGTGAACTATGTTTAAGAATTATATATTCATATTTAAGAAGGACCACCGAATGGACAAATTAAAAAAACTCAAAATTTCGATGCAAATTTTAAAAAAAATTCGCAAGTCAGTGGAGCCCTTGCACCAACGGGCTCGCTCTCTCGCTCCACGTACCGCCAACAAGGTTTTGTAAGACTTGAATAACAACATTAGGTGCACAAAAATAACATGGCTTAATGGGTGGTCATAGTGGCACTTTATTTCCAAACTTAGCTAATGGATTTTAACACTTTGTTTAGATCCTATTATTTTATCTTGTCGACATGACATTATCCAAACTTGTTGAACCAACTTGCATTTAACTACTTGGCATATCATCAACCAAGGATCAACTACTCCAAATTGCTCTTTTATTGAATGCATTGTTGCCAAAACCATGCGCATGATCTAAGTTGTATTTTTTATATTTACTATTATGATTATATATATTTATATTTATATTTATATTTATATCAATCATATTATTTGAAGCACGTGTTACTCGGGGAAAAGTAATGACTCCACAGACTCCACGCGGCTACAAGCTCACTAAGGTCCAACCGTCCAATTTAGAAAGTGATCTCACAAAGATACCGTCACGTAGATGAGAATAAGAACTAAGCTACTTGTTCCTTTATTTTTTGGGCACAACCAATTTTAATTTCTTTGAAATTTTTATTTTTGCTACATCTTGCAAGGGAAAACATTATTTTTTTTTTTTGTGTGTGTGTAGAATTTCTTTAATTTAATTTAAATAAGTAAAATCTAACATAATTTTCTCATATCCGGGTAGAGATTTTATACTTAAAAGTATATAAGAAAATTCTAGTATATTGTTTCACCTAGAATTATTTGGGGCCACCACTATCCTTAAAGATGATAGATCCACAACATTTCTATCTAGATCAATTTGAATGGTAAAGTGTAAAACTTTTTGGCATAATTTAATCTATAAAATCTACTTCCATAATCACCAATGATAAATGAACTTGAAATATAAAAAATAAGCATACTATCGTTATCCAATCTTTCGACCCCACAGCAATAAGTCTCAAAATTTACCAAATCTTCATGTAAGACAAGTCCCCTTAACTTCCTATGATTGTTTCAGTAAGTGTAAGGAAATCTATATGTGCACATATATTTCTAAACAACTACGGCTTCCGTTCACAAATAATAGTATCGATTTGACAATCACAAAATTTTAGGTGAAAATTAAAAATTAAAATTTTAAAACTTCAATTTGGTACAAATAACTGTATCTACCCCGATTATTACTTGTCTTATTTTTACCCTATAATAACAATGAATGATTGAATATTTCAAATAAGGGAAGGGACTGTTTTTATTTTTATTTTTTTGAATATTCGAAATACAAAAAATGGATCTGTTATTTATAAATGGATGGTGTTTGTTAAAAGTCATATAAAGGAACAAAAGGAAATCAAACTAGTTTGAAAACGTGAAATGACATTTGGCAAACGTGCATTATATTTGCTTGAGGAGTTATCTGAAAAACCTTTTAATTATCCCCGACCTAAGTTTTAAAATTTGATCATACATGTTTCGCCTTTTTTTTTTTTTAAATAGCTAGCTAGAAGATAATACTACATGATAGATAAAATGAATAAAAATATTTTCCAAAGAAAACGTGTGGCAATAGTTTAATGATGATTATTTCCAAAAAAAATAGTTTAATGATGATTGCAATAAACAAGTGTGAGTTGATAGCTGGGATATATATAATGCGTTGCATGATTTTAGTGACACTTGTTGTACAATTTTAATGATTACTATATATCATAATATTCCTATAGTGGTTTGCTTCTGGTCACTGAGTCATTAATTGACAAGATACCTCACGATGGTTCAGGATGGAGGTTGCCTGAATGCATGTTGAACAGTTCTTATCCTGTATATTTGATCTGTTCATTTTTAAATGGATGATTGAAATTAAAAATATTTATTAGCCGTAATATTTATTTTAAAAAATTAATTTAATTTTAATCATTAATTTTAAAATAAATAGCACAAATACGCTAAGTATAAACTTACCATCTAACTCTGTCGGTCAGCCCTTGATCCGTTCTAGATCTAGTTTCGTCTCTTTCGCTACCATTCTTTAGCAACTTGCTTGCTTACTTTTGGCATAGGCGAAATCCAAAAAATTCAAATTGATGATTAGACATCACCAATTGGATAGTATTTCTTTACCCCTTGGAGTAAAATAAAAATTATGATAATCAATTACACGTCATGATTAAGAATATTCTTTGATGTTACTGTGGAGTTTATACTACTTATTTTCAAAATAAATAATTAATTAGATATTTATGTATAAAGGATTAACTAATTAATTAATATATGATTAAAACTAATAAGAGAAAAAAAGTAAAATCATATTAACAATTAAAATGACATTCTATAATAAAGTGAACCTAAAAGCAAAAATGTTAATCAATGAAATCATAAGGTTATTATTCAAAATGATGAAAGCGTATCGATTAAAGTCAGAATAAGTTAAAGAAGTGCAATAAGGTCTCAAATACAAAGGAGATACCCTCTCAGACCAATAAATATGATTAGTTCAAATAGATGAGCTATATCGATGCACTAATTCTAGAGCGGAAACCCAATAAAGAAAAAGCGAGTAACTATTGATACAATCAGGTTGAACTAGTTGTTACATATAACAAGCTGCTCCACCAATAAAACAACCAACGTGGTAATGGTTAGTGGGACACATGTCACACTAATGTGGAAAGGCAGCAAAATAGTCACAAAACAGGGATTAAATATTCTTCGTTGGATTACTCATACGGCCAATAACAATCCAGAGCAATTATGGCAATTACACGCTCAATCTTATAAATAAGCAACAAGGGATCATGGAGATAATATGATCAAACACACCTAAACTCAGGGTTTATCTAGGAATAGGTTTAACATAGCTTTTTAGGAATAGTTTGTAACTTAGCATTCTCAGTAATCATCTCAATGTATTCGTTGTTATTGAAGCCATTGAGGTTGGAGTAATAAAAATTACTTTACTATTTAGTCTTATTGTTGTCATTATATCAATTAACTATACACTACTATGGAAGGCCTGAAACTAAGACAGTAAAAGCATATCTACCTTGCTTAAGTAAAATCAAACAAGTCATTCCAACACCAATTAGCGAAAAGCTGGTAAACAAATAGAAAATGTTTATTTTACATAAATTCATTATGTGCAAGAAAGTTATTGGGTTCTTGCATCCAATGTAGAGCCGATAGACCCAATGCATCCAATGCAAAGCCAATAGACCCAATGCATCCAATTACGTATAAAATTGCATATAAATTTTATGCTTGTATAGTATTACTCTTTTGCTTTAATGGACAAAAAATTTCTTAAGTTTTTTAACTTGGCAACTTGTATGTTGGATCATATATTTAGTAAACTTGGGTCGTTTATGCAAATCATTGATTGAAAGAAGGCCAAAAAAATTTCTCTCGCACTTGATAGTTTCTTGAAACTATGATCACAATGTGCCATAATAACTTCAGGGAAAGAAAATGGAAATATACTTAATCATGATCATCATCATTCAAGTTTTGAAAATTCCAATA
>MKEJ01082126.1:0-17862 GCA_001753735.1 Embelia ribes | reverse complement strand
CAAACACATATGACCAATCAGACTATTAATTTTCTAATCATTATTTTCTGTTGCCCCAACTTATACTCCATGGCATTTATCCGACGAAACAGACTAGGTATCAAATCCTTTAACTTTGACACACAAGTGGATCGAGCCAAAGGAAATAATCACAGCCATTAGGTAGTCCACCACCTTCAGAAGTGAGAAATCTCCTTCCCGGATTCAAATTGGTCAACAACAGAATTCAAGCAGTGACGCATTCTTGCCTTTATGACATAGATGGAGAGATATACAAAAAAAGAAGTATAGATACATAGAGGAATATAGATACAGAGGGAGATGCAAAGAGAAAGAGAGAGATAGAGACAAACGGAGTGAGTGAGACAGAGGAGAGGGTATTAAGGTTCGCAAAGGAGAGCCGGAGGAAAAAATAGATTACGAGGGAAAATTAAATGTGAAAAGTCTAATTCGTCCCCACACACGCCATATGTTAACGGCCCATTATAATATTTTTTTAAAACCCAAAAATGCCCATGCCATAGACGAAATTTGGACAGAAAACTTAACTTTCTAAATTTTTGGTAATATAGTGTATCAATTTGATTGTTTTTTTTAATTTGGGGTATCAATTGAATTTGTGCTGATAATTTGGTGTATTAAAGTGTAATTTGGCCTTACAACTCAAAGTTATAAGATGACTAATCTTCACGGGTGCTAACCGAATATTTACACTGAATAACATAAGAGTGCTAACCAACCATTCCAAGTAGACTTGTGGGCTCTACTCAAATCATTTACCAAATAGAGTTACAGGTTCTACTCACACTATGACCAAATAGATTTGCGGCCTCTACTCCAACCGTAACAAGTAGGCTTGTGGATGCTACTCAAATTGGTTCTACCTTTAGGAGTCTATAAACTTTCCCTTTACAAGGTTGGTAGTAACATTACAAAATCGAGGTTGAATATAGCAATGAAAAGCTCTCTCAATCTTACAAACTATCCACTCAAAATATTACGAATAAATTGCTCAAATGATTGTTTTGATTCTCACTTTAAATGGCTTGAATATGGAGGTTGAATAATCAAAATTTTGAGTGAGGATGATGATGATGATGATGCTGATGAATTGGAAGTGTTGATTTACTTTAAATTCTTTCTCAATGTAAATGAATGTGTATGGACTTAGTTTTGTCAACAAATGGAGCCTTATTTATATAGAGGATGAGACTTGAAATTTGTTGATTTTATGACCGTTATGATTTGATTTATTTTCATCTTTGTGCTAATTTCAAATCTTCATACGCGTCATTTTTGCGTACCTCTAGCTAGCCAGACTTATGGATGTCCCCAGTCGTACTGCAAAAGTGTTTTAGCTGGTCCTAGATTAGTCTTCTTGTGTACCTCCGGCTAGCCGAACCTGCTTATTGTGCTAGCTGAACGGTAGTGGGTTCTCAACCAGTTTTATGCCTTAGCCAGAATGTTAATACAGTTTCTTGAACTCTTTTTGGCTAACTCTTTGTCATCAAATGCACGCTTTGATTGTTGATCTTTCTTGGTTCTTCTATCTTCATTTTTTAACATCGAATCTCTGAATCTCAATAGCTCACTTGTTAATTAGTTTTCACATCACTTCACTTTGTTATTTTATCATCTATTTTCCTTCATAAACTCAATTTCAAACATTAGTCCACTATGAAAACTTGACTTTATTTATTTTCCATCTTATTATTTTGTTATCATCAAAATTCATTTAAATATATGTTTTATAAATCTTGGGGTAACAACATGTTTAAACTGCATGCAAAGTGGGGAGTGGTATGTCAAAACCGCCTCACTAAAATTAGTAAAGATGGGATTCATGTAATATTACTTTTATACCTCTCTTTAGTTTTTACGGTATTTTTTGATGTAATGCTAAATTTTTAAAAGTTGTATACTTATTTTAGGGAGGGGCAAAGTTTGACTTGGCTTAAAAAATAATAATCTTTTCTTGTGTTTGCTTTGTAATTGTTACTAATAGACGACACAGACGTAATACGTGTGCAATGAACGAATATTAAAAACCATTTAAAAAGTAAAACTTAATAAACTTTACGCACCAATTACAAAATACATTTGCAAAATAGGGTACGGAACTTTTTAAAAATTCAATGAAAATGTACCTTCAATTCCTCTTTTACATGTGGTGTGGGCTTGTGAGTTGTAGTCTACATACTGTGATTATCAAGAGAGAGAGAGAGAGAGAGGAGGAAAGAGGGACGAGGGTGGGTTGTTGGAGAAAGGAGTAACCCGTGAAAGAGAAAGAAAATGAGAACGGATTGGAAAGTGGGTGGTTATTAGATAAGTAACTTTCTTTTTATGCCCTTGAGTAACAAAATGATAAATGAAATATAGTGTACAAATATATAAATTATAAGATAAAAAGAGATATTTTTGAAATGTAATAATAGTGACATGAGTAAAGAAGCCTCCTGTTTTACGTACTAGCGACCGCACACACGCATTACGTACTAACAATCGCACACACGCATTACGTACTAGCAATCTTATTAAAATATGTAATAAAAATTGAATCTCACCTCTTCTGATTTACATTCATACGAAAAGTGATGTGATATGTACCTTGTGTAAATTAACTGCATCATTATATTTGTGGGTAACTCTTGGCATAAGGGGATAAAATTACAATCCCATAAATATAGAATGTAGTTATTAAATATTTTGTCTTCCTACAAACAAGGGATGTAGTTACCAAAATTACCCCCGTTAAGTTATTTTTTAGAATAGAAATATGAAGGGTAAAATAGAAAATACAATAAATTGGGGTGAGCTTTACTTTTAACTGTCAAATTGAGTTTACTTTTATAATAGTATATAGATAGATAAGAGACTAGTCACCGGGCACACGCAATGAATGTGCAATTCGTGCAAAATACAAAATCATTGAAATGTCAAATAGGTATACGAGACAAAATTATGTAATTACGAAATAGGTATGAATTTTTCTGGATTGGTATGCAAGGCTCAAATTAATTATTTGAGAAAGATTTATCAATTTATTTAGGAAAGAAGAGGGAATGTGGGATTGCCTTTGGAAGCGCACAATTTACCAATTTATTTCCCCTACTGGCAGTTTCACAGTTTATTTCTCCTCCTGGCAATTGTGGAGTCGAAAAACAGAGGAAGAACATGCAGATAGTTTTACCTAATTACCCTTATTGTTGTTCTTGTAATAGGAAAAGCTATGGACAATTTCGGATTAACATTAAATTTGACACGCCTGTGTACCCATTGCACGATACTCTTACGTGTCGCTACAAGAGGAACCGTTGCCCGTGAGGTGACACGTGGCAGCAGGTGGAAGAGCGAGAACCGTCGACGAAATAGGCTTCCAGTGGACAAACATCCTCTTCTCTCTCTCTCTCTCTTAAGTTTGATCTCTGCGTTTCTCTCTCTTATACATTTGAGATTTGAACATCTTTGAGGTATGTGAAATTTTAGTTTTACCACTTTTTTAGTTTGTTATTATTCATTTATTTTGGGTACTCGCAATTGTTTTTGTTCATGTTTAGAGCAATCTTGTTCTTGTAATTGTTTTAATTCCGGTTATAAATGTAACGGATGATCGAGGTTGATTTATTATTGATTGTTGTTCAATGCATTTTGATTATACTTTTCGGTTAATTGTTGCGTAGTAGTTGATACTTGGTAGCAATGAGGGAGCTATGTCGAAATTGGGGTCCGATAGCTCCTTTCATTATTTTAAAAAACCGATCTGATATCAGATATTTTGGTAACCGTAAATTTATTTATTAAAGTTTAGTCTCCTTTTTTATTTTGGGTGACGTTCAACTAACTTTATTTTCTATTCCCACGACACATCTGCCGGTACTTGATAGTACATTTATGTTTGTAAGTTATTGTCTTTTATTTTACATAAATTTTGTCCTCTTTCATAAAATAAAAATAAACTCTGAGAATTAGGAAGCCGTAAAAATAAATGTATAATTAGTTTGGAGTAAATATTTTTTTTAAATATATTTAAATTACAAAGAAATGGACGTCTAGCTCCCTAGAGACAATCAGTGGTTACTGTTGAAATGGGTGAAGTTTCGCTACATTCATAGTTGGATTTACTCTTCCATACACAAATTATTGCATATTTTAACTAAGCATTCTTTTTAGGAAAGCCTTAAATATAATAATTTAGTATTTTAATACAAAAAAATGTCAAATTTACTCTGATTCAATAGTCAAAAATATAAATTTGTCATTTTGTTACATTTAAATATTAAATTGTTATATTTTAAAACATTTTTAAGAAAAATATATCCGGTCAAAATGTACAATAACATGTGAACGAAGGCAGTACAAATTTTGACTTTCTTTCAAATTTTATACCGTGTGGGTCCCTGGAAAAAATGTACAAACGCGATGTCTTGTTCAACCGGGAGTTGACGTCCTTACCGGGATACCGGAAAATCCATGTTCCGCCCTACTCTAAGGTATGTAAAATTTGTACGTAGAAAAACTCCATCCATAAAAAACACCAAAATTTTTGGGATTATGAAATTGTTGGTGTTAAGTTCAGCTTGTTATGCTTTTCTTATCCACTTGGCTACTTATAGCTCTTAAGCCTACCTTTTTTCGCTCGGATGATTAACACTGGAGAAACTACTTTCTACCCCCCATTTCTTCGTATTATAATTGCAACCATTAACCAAACCAACTATTAGTTGTAATTTTTTCACTAGTAGAGTTTTTTTGACCATTGGCGATTGGGTAATACAAGAGTATGTGTTGTGATTCCCACCCTCAGTCATATGTAACACGTCAACGAATCGAAGCTTGCTGGTGTAAAAATCAGCAAGTCCATCTGTGAAACATGCAGCACGCTTTTTATTGGTTTGATGGGATTAAGACGGTTAATTGGGACACGAGTTCAAGGCAAGGTCGATATTAGAGTCGTAACTTACATAATATATGTTGGGTATAAACAGTGCAACTAACCCTGGCTACAATGAGAAAATCGGACTGAAAATCTCGATACACGTGAAGGATTTCCCATCTTGCATTAACCGGGGACAATGTCAAGATCAATATGAAACAGCTTTGTAGGGTGTGTGTATTTTTTAGCACGTATCTATTTTGGGTGTTATTTCATCAAATTTACAATGTACCACATTCGGTATGTGACTAAGTTTTGTCCATTTTCTAGAGTTACAAAAGCTTCTGGACATACATAAGAAAACCAAACCAAAGATGTCGGGTGTATCACTTGCAGTGGCTCCTCAGACCGAGTCCGGCCGCACCGGTCCATCCCCTTCCAAACCCGAAGCAAACCTCTCACCAACTCAGCGAAAGCAACAAGTGGCGACTGGTGGGGTGATGGGCTCGTTACGTGTGATTGAGCTCCAGCTCACAGCGTTCATACTCGTTTTCTCCGCAAGCGGCCTCGTCCCTCTCCTTGACCTCATCTTCCCTGCTTTTGTCACCGCCTACCTTGTGGCCCTATCGCGCTCAGCCTTCCCGGCAAACAACGTCACCACCGGGTCGCCGGAGATTTTTCAAGGGAGTCGGCTGTTCCGTCTGTACGTGGTGGTGGGGACCACAGTTGGGTTGTTTCTCCCTCTCGCTTACGTGCTTGGTGGCTTTGCCAGGGGCGATGATCACGCGGTCCGGTCTGCCACCCCGCACTTGTTCTTGCTTTCATGCCAGATTTTGACTGAGAATGTCATAAGCGGGTTGTCTTTGTTTTCGCCACCGGTGAGGGCACTAGTGCCGCTTCTTTATACTGTTAGGAGGATATTTGTTATCGTCGATTGGATTAATGATGTATGGATCAACAAAATTTTGCCTGTAAATGCTTCATACAAGGTTAGACCTAACTCTATATCCTAAGCATCTCTTCTTTTTTTTTTTTTTTCCTTCTACTTTTGGTCATTCTTGTATGTAAATGGACTAATTATAGGTATCGCATTCGGAATATAGTCCTAACCTTGTTGCAATAGTTTGAACATTATTGGATTGTTATGCTTCAACTGAAAAGTTTCTTAATTAATTTCAACTGAAGAATGGTCATCTCATTTAAAAAAAAAATTAAGTAACTCGTAGTTTTCGTCTCTCACATCAGCAAATAAATTGAATATACATTTTCCTTAAACTTGTAGAATTAAGATTTTAGGTAAGGTTAGTGTTGTTGGCTGCGGATTTTTGGAATATAAATTATGGTTGCATTATAGTTTGGTTATAGTTAAACTTCTAACTAAATATGCTTATTTTGGAATCAAAGGCGTATCGATCCATTTTTATCCCTTCAATAATTGGGGTGATTTTATTGACCGAGGTTTTATATTGGCAAAACCGAATACGAGAATTTCGATTAAAGTTTGTGGGAATGAATATAGAATGTGTTCTCATACCCTACATATTATCTTCATTTTTTCACGATGTGTTTTAACTCTCAACATTGTTTTCGAACTTTATTGTGGAAGTGAGCCTTGAGCATTCTTTGTAGTGGTTTGTAATACGGGAAGTGCCCCGATCTCTGCTCGCTTAAAATCAAATAAGAATCATGTCGTTTATCTCTCTTTCCAAGGTATTATCAGGTCGATATTATTAGACGGAGAGTTATATCAACTTAAATAAGAGTGCTACTTCATATTATAATTTGTTGGGACACAGCTAGATTGTGTTTTCATACCGCACCTTTGGAAACTATTTAGATCTGTATCTTTTTTCATTCTTTTGTAGATTGAATAAAATTTTGTCATTTTTTTCTTCTTTCCCTTTCCCGGGTGTAGGATGTGGCTTGGTATTGGTTCGGGAGGGTACTTGCAATAGCGAATCTGGTGTACTTTTCAATCAATCTGTTTGGTTTCTTGATCCCTCGGTTCCTTCCAAAGGCTTTCGAGAGGTATTTTCAGGACAGGAACGAAACTCATGCCAAAACTGCAGAGGACAAGCGTTCAGCGTCTCTGAACAATAACAACAAACTTCAAGCCTCCGATAAGAAAGCGGATTAAAATCTGGTGTACTTCTCGATCAATCTGTTTGCTTATTCTTCTTTTGTGTGTGTGTGTGTTCTCCCATGGAAAACAGCTCCAATATTGGAGCTGTTTTAGAACATGTAATTTCGTTTTCGTCTATTTTGTGCAAAGTTGGGTCTTTTGTAGACTTGTAGTAGAAAGTTCATCCTTTTCTTTCAAGGGACTTTATGATTGGGATGGCAATGGCGCGGGTTTTTGCGAGTAACCGGCCCCTACGAAATTCTTCTGAAATCAATTAAAATCCGTTGAAGGTTTGGGTTTTGGATGGATATGGTTTGAGAATTATATACGCAATAGGATTTGGTATGGTTTTGGCATGGTATTTGATATATGATATTGCGTACTTGTTTATTATATACAATGTACCATGAATGCAGTGGGTAATACAAATTTCTAAATACATATTTTTATATAGCATATATTGTTTTCCTTGTAGAGGAAGAATATTCTTTTTGATATTATTATTCTTTCAAATATCGCCTGCATCTACTCAATATTATTATTCTTTCAAATATCGCCTGCATCTACTTATTAGTGCTTTTCTATCGAAATAACAATATTATTACTAGCCTTTTATTTGAATAAGATGTTAAGAAGTTAAATGGTAGTAAATGGTTTGGATGTGGGTAGGCGGAATGGTTTTGATATTTAGCCATGAAATTTAACCTGATTTTGGATGTGTTTGGTTTTTGGCCGCTAAATTGTTATGGTTTACAAAATTTTGCGGATACCTGACCCATTGTTATTCCTAATTTACAGTATTTTGCTTTTGATATTAGATTTTTTTTCTTCAAAAGTAAAACATTTGGATTTCTTTTCAACGAAGGACAAAACTAAGTATCGAGACTAGAGTACGAAGTGGATCTATACTGAAAATCTAGTATAGCTAGGGCAATAAAATGTCTATATTATATTTTATTATAATCTTAACACAATCTATCCCCAGCTTATAATATTGTTATTAAAACTATAAATCAAATGAGCTGGATTTTAATTTATAATTAAGATGACTAATATTGAAGTTTTCTTTTACTTCAATTATAGCGGAAAAGTATTAAAGTTACATTTCTTTTATTAAATTACAGTTTGAAAACTAATTCCTAACTTCTTCTATAAAAATTTGATATAAAAAATTGAAATAAATTTAACAAACAAGTTGTCAATAAAAGTATTCAAAGTTGCAAAAGTATCGTACCAAGTTTTGAATCTAGATCACTTAAACAAAAATATTTTTTATAACAATAATAATAACCTAATTAATAGCTAAAAAATATAATAATAACCCAACTCATTGCAGCAAGTCAGTGCAACTAGCCAGGGAATCGAACCCAAACCAAAAAATTTGAAATAATCACTAACAACTAGACTATACAATATAATATTGCTATCTTATATTCAGAAAATAATTTCAATCCAAAAACAAGNNTCAAATGATCCATTTTAATAGGAGTTGGGAATTTTTTTCTCGGTGCTTGTTAAGTGTCCGTTTATTTTTAAGTTCTTAGTATGCTTGTATATATTATTTATTTAGCGAGCGTAGCACGATATAGACAAGTACGGGTGTAATGCAACATTAGGGAACTAGCCATTATAGTAAGCTCTAACATTGTACGAGATGGTATGGACAATCGTGTTTCCTTCACGACACGGTAACTTGGAAGAGTATAGACCTAACAATGCACGGTCCGAACTAGTTACCTACCCTAGTTAATTAATTACTTAAATTTGATTAACTAAATGGACGATTCATGTGTTTGGTTATTTACATTTCATTTTTGGGGTATAATGTACGGAGATGATTCATGTTTTTTTTTTTTTTTTGCAAAGTTTCACTTTCGTTTTCAAATTGGATATAATTGAAGCGCTAAAGAGTGACCGGAGTTTAAAAGAAGAAAAAATTAAAGCGTGTATCGAACAACCATATTAAAAAGACAACTTCGATCAAATCGAAGACTAATAGAGTTTTCTCTTATATTTATTGAATCGGGTACATATGATTTCCTTTATAAATAAGAACTTTTACAAGATTGAAAATAATTGAATCGGGTACATTTAAAATTTGATATCGATCAAACATATAAATTCTAATATTAGCTACATTATATAGGAGTATAAAAAACAAAAATATTTACAAGTTATCTATAAAACACACTATTTATCTTTCCCTCGATATATAACTTATAAGAATGTTTTTAATCTACTATTTGCTTTATATTAATATTTATGATTATTTACATATAATTTTATATGAGATTGCATGAACCATTTTCTATTTATTCAATTAAAATGCCAAAACAAAATAGTAATGGAATTTGTCTTAAACATTTATAGATAAGTTGGGTAAGTGGGATCTAATGTGAATACCATTTACAATTTCTATCACATTTTTCACACGAGTATTATAGTTGATGGGTGTCGGTTTTAAAGTAATATATATACCTCTAATTTTTTAATCATTAAAAAACATTAGCCTGTTAGGAAAAATAGATAAATATACTTTTTTAAGAAAAAATATACCAATTATTATTTAAGAAATTATATTTATCCAAAAAATGTTAGAGCACTCACACTCGTTTGTCTCATTTAATTTATATATCTTACTTTCAAGAGATTAATTCCTTCTATTATAAATTCATAATTTATAAATTGTACGCATTAATCTTAATTTTTAAAAAAATTGTTAAAAGTGCCTAAAATAATTATATATACTATAATAAAATATAAAAAAATATTTTTCATAATTTTAACTAATTTTTAAAAAGAAATTGAGGGGAAATTTTTTCGTGGAGAATTACGAATAATAAATTTTTCAATTGAAAAATCTATAATACTATTCATGTAAATATTTTTAGAAATTTATAAGTATAAAAAAATTATTGATGTGAATGCACTTATAATTCCAAGTCAGTCAATCAATCAAGATAGCAAATAGTGCTTGGTTCTGTCGGATGACTTCGACTCCATCGATTATAAGAATTGAAAAGTTGAAGGCACTGAAAAGAAAAAAAGAAGAAAAGAAAATAAGATAATATTGTTATCCCCTTCAAGGCATAAATATCATTTTCATTATCTCTAATTCCAGATGAGATAAACAAAGTTTAGCGTATGAAATCCGACACAAGCCATGATTAGATGCTTGATAATTGTGCTTGACACGTAGTGGCGGGCCCAAAATTTTCAGTTAAGGGAAATCGGAACTTTTGAAATTACATAGGTACCAGTTATTGGTATACTCACAGGACCGCACAATGGACTTTTTTGAAAAAGTTCAAAATTTAGATATGAATTTTAAGAAAATTTTGAATGTCATTGATATCCATGTTGTAACCGTAGTACATAATTTTGTATAAATTTGAAAATTAATAATAACATAAATAAATTAAATAAAAAAATTAGAATTTACTTGTTAAGCTCTCCGGTCTCGGCAACGATCCGATTCATAGAAAATGTTGGCAACGATCTGATTCATAGAAAATGTTGTAGCGAAATCTCACTATTTTCCAGGATACAACGGCTGTTTGAAATTTATGCAGTATGTGTAAGTGTATTTTTGTCAGAATTTCGTTTATAATTGTAATGCATAAAAATTTGTTGGAGAGATCCGACTTGGGCCACGCACGCAGGTTTGGCCCAACCCATTCATGAATTATTCAACACCCCAGGTAACCCAACCCTTCATGTGTAAATCATGCTTATGTATCGACTTGGGTTTCTAAAATCAAATCCACGTGGAATAATTTTTTAAAAAAGTTATCCGTACCTTTTTCCCCATATATGCCCATTTTATGTGTACTATTTTGAAGTCATATATTATTCGCACCGAATAATCGTTCGAGTTTATTTATGATTCATTGAAAATTTCTTTGATAAGACTTTACAAAGAGCTAAGAATTGACAAATTCCGTTGAGTAGATCTCACTAGTTTCGTGACTTAAAATTAAAAAAAAAATAAGCCCTATAATTGAGAATTTCTTAAAAATTTCCAACAATCCATTCCTCCCAGCTTACTTGTTTGGTGAGCCATACATCCACCTTGTGTCATGCTTTGTAAACATCTGCATGGGTATTTCTACTAGCAAAAATGGATAAAAACTTAATTAGTTAAGTCCATTACTTTTAAATAGGGGAGAGTAAAATTCGGATTTCCGAACTCGAAATTCAAGTACCCGATCCAAATTACCCGAAATTCGGGTTCAAGTTTGGGTTCGGGTTCGATTTATTTATTTCTAAAAATTTGAATAATTCGGATTCGGCTAATTACCCAAATTACCCGAATAATTAAACGACGTCGTTTTATATTATATATATATATAAGAAACGACGTCGTTTTATATATATAATTCAGGTTTGGTTCAGGTAATTTGGGTAATTTAGTTACGGGTTTTGATCTGATTCGGGCTTGGATTTCTTGTTTCTATTTCTGGTTCGGGAATTTCGGGTTCGGGTAATTCGAGTTCGGAAATCTTTTTTTCTTTTTCGATAATTCGGACCGGATATACCCGAATACTCATCCCTACCTTTGAATATATAGCTGGATTATAAAGATAGTTGTCCTTGTATGATTTTGTACTGGTTCTTGCTAGGAACAAGAAGTCGAATAATATTTGTGTGGATTTATACTGAAAATATGTACATAAAATATATAACCTATACAAAAGTACTACTCCTTAATAATATAATTACAAATATGATACATCAACTGTCATATCCTAACAATTCTACAAATTCTTCCATATTTCTTGTCCATTGCAAGAATTTCCTTTCAAAGCAAATATTCATTGGCATTTAGTTTGGTTTTTTGTTTTTTTGTTTTTTTTTTGACAGAATTGTCGTTTAGTTTCTGCGTCAAAAGAATAAAATTTATTCTATTCTCTATGAAAAGCTCACACGCTGCCATGTCATCTTGTGCATAACTTTCTTCTCGTTTATTATTTTAAATTAATCATCATCATTTTCTGGCACAAAAGTCAATAGCTTGATTCAGTGAATACAACGAAAAAAGAAACATAATTCAATATAAGAATCAATTCACGAAATGGTAAAATTTATTATAATTATTTTTAGATTAAATATAATATTAATAGTATTTTTTTCTTAATTTATAATAATTTATTCTTAAATTACAGTAATTACATATATTGCAATAAAAAAATTCTTATATTGAGAAGACTTCGAAAAAAAAATTAGTGGAAAAGAATTTTGGAAAATAACAAAAGTTATAACTTGAAAATGATCGACAATCCTCAACAAGACTTTTTCTCCGTTGGCGGATATATCCAAGGCCAGAAGCGTCTAGACCCCCGACCTCCATAATTTCTATAGTCTAGATATATAAATTTTAAAGAAAAAAAATTACTTGGCTCTTATACCGGTAAATTCTAAGGGAGAAAAGTACCCAGAGACTTCGGATTTCTATAATTTTTATAGAATTGATATTAAAAAATTCAAAAATATTCAATTAGGCTCCATTAAGACAAAAATACTCAACCCTTATACTTGTAAAAAAATTCAAAATGTTCAATTAGAATTTTTTGTGGTGGCCTAAGAAAGAATCAGGGAGAGATCTACGAGTATCTATATATTTTTGTGTGTATCTAAAATGAATAATTGTGAGTTATATATATAGAGGTTATGAAAAAAATTTCATCCTAATTCTATATTATATTTAAGTTGTTCAAGTTAATCTTAAAATATTTCTATATTTATCACATAAATAAATTATATATATATATATATATATAAATTAATATATTATTATATGGACGCAATCTCAAAATTCCGAGTCTTCCATTATTTTTCTCAACGATTTTTCCGAATTATTATATAATATATAGTTTCATTACATATTTGCTCACGTTACTAGGAAGACTGAAATAGTACGAACGTAGAAAATAATATCTCAGAGGGTCTGACATGATGGACTATGAATAGTCTTACATTCATATTTTCCACATTCATTGAATTACTACACTAACCTGGACATTTAAAAATATTAAAATTATTATTTATAAATACATTATGGATTTTGCATGCATGGAATGTCCAAGAAATTTCTGAAACCGTGTACGGTCAATAGAGTAATGCAATGTGATATAATTTGAACACTGGACCCAAAGTCAAATAACTTCAAGAATACTATGAACAAAATTATTAACTTTAAAAAACTCATAAGTACAATTCCATTCTTTAAATATTTCATTTGTTGGCACTTGAACATTTACCTATAATTATTTGGACTGCAGTACTCCTGAAATTAAAAGATTTTAGCACTTAGATATATAATGCTCACTCTTATTTATTATTAATTGAAACAAGTATTGCACACATTTTGAAGGGGCTAAAAAAAAAGCCTAGCCAGCTCTTAAAAAAATTATTATTGAATATAAGAAACTACTGTTTATTTTGGTTAAATACTATATACAAAGGGAGAATTTTTAATTATTATATTTTCATAGGACTAGTACCGCACCTAATTTAGTCTCCACCAAACCCTATCACGTCTTTGAAGAAAATTATTCTTTTTGACTATAAATTTATGTTGAAAATGACGTAAATTAAAATGCACGTGTACTTTGACTACAAAGGTAGCTGGCTCCCATGGGACTAAAGAAAGTATAATATTATAAGATTTTTCTTTTTTTCGTTTAGTTTTAAATTTTATTAATTTTATTTCCAAGGTTCTAATATCTCATTAAAGGTTTTATGTTCTGTACAAGTTGTAGGAAAAATAATTCATTTTAAAAATATAATAATTTTGTATTAAAATATAATAACTTTCTTTATATAATATATTAACAATATTGTATTCAATTCCTTTTTAAAAATAACTTGTTATAAAAAATTATAATATGTTGAATGCAATATTTATTTTAATTTAAATTATTAAAATCAATATCATTATTAATATTAATTTTAATTTAAAATATTAAAATTGATATCATTATTATATTATACAGAGAGAATTATTTTATTTTAATACAAAATTATCATATTTTTTAAAATAAATTATTTTTCCTATAGATACATGACCTGTACAGAAAGTGGAATCTATCATCAAATATGTTATTTTGGCCATTTTGTTCTTCCTTTCATCGTGGATATATTAATATTATTATATTTATTTGATATAGTTACCACTAAACTAAAACAAAATATTAAATAAAAAATACAAAAATTATAAACAAATTTATACATTTAAAAGAATTCAAAATTTTGAATAATAAAAATTAATTACTATTTAGCTTATGATTGATATTATTATCAACTTAAATTTAAATAAAGAACAAATTTAGTTAATTTGTTGTAACGGCCCCCAAGTAGCTCGCTTCTCTACGAGACTACTCAAGAATTGGATACGTAAATTAAAAAAAAAAATTATTTTCTTTCTTTTTGTTTCTTCTCTAGTCTCTAATATATATATATATATATATATATATATTACAATATTTTCTCCTTTTTTCCCCCTAAAATTAGGTACAGGAATCTACAAAAATTCTAAAAAAAATTCAAAAGATATACTAATTAGAAATAAGTTATTTTGAACCCTTACTTGTTTTATTGGTAGTCCCAGGAATATAAAATCCGTACTGACCATCTTTCAAGAATTTTAATTATTAAATCACTATCCCCTTTTGGTCAATTCTAATTCCAAAAATTACTCCATAATATACTCTAATGTATTAAAATGAAGTCACTCAAAATGAGAAGTTTTTGGGTATTACAGCTCTCCTCTTGTAGGAAAAATTCCATTCTCGTAATTTAAATCATTTCTATCATAGAGAAATATAACTTTATATATTTGTGATAGTACACACAAGTACATAATTACTCACAAAAGTATAATACCATACTTACTCGGTTATATGAACAATTATTGGAAAAGTTCAGGGTATTTGTTCCTCATTTCCTCATCTTTTTCCTAGGTTTCTTCTTTAATTCTGTGGCAACTCTACAGAACTCGCACCAACGGTATTGATTTACCTCTTAAGACTTTATCTCTAGTCATGAGTGCACAGACTGGTCATACCTCATATGACATGTCCTTGTCAACGGTTAATTCTGTGTAATTTACGTGCGATGGATATGGCTCATATTTTTTTAATATTGGCACATGAAATACTGGATACACATTCTTGAGCTAATGTAGAAGCACTAGTTAATACACCACGTTACCGACTCGCTTGATATTCTCAAAAGGACTTATAAAACCAGTCGAAAGTTTTTCTTTCTTTTCAAAACGTATCACACCCTTTCGAGGTGACACTTTCATAAAGATTCGATTCCTAACTGTAAACTTTAGAGGTCTTCGTCTCTGGTATGCGTACCTCTTTTGCCGACTTCTTGCAGTATCAAGACATTGTTTTATTACTTTTACTTTCTCAGTGGTGTCCTGAACAATGTCTGGGCCCACTAAGATTGTCTCATCATAATCGAGCCAACACATTAGCGATCGACACGATCTTTCATATAGTGCCTCAAATAGTATCATTCCAACACCAACTGTAATGGCCCCCAAGCAACTCGTTACTCTACGAGACTACTCAAGAACCAGATACATAAATAAAATAATTTTTCTTATTTTCTCTCTTTTGCCATCTTCTCTCATCTCTAACCTCGACTCTTTCTCTGTTTTATGTATATATAGAACAACACATTGGGGGGGCTCACTGCCTCACCCCTTTTACTATATATATGTATATAATAATTATTTTATAATATTTTCTATATTTTTTCAAAGTCACGGCTAAGAGTCTCTAAAATTTCTTAAAACACTCATAAAGGTATACCAATTAAAAATAAGTTATTCACAACCTTACTTATTTTATAAGCAGTCCTAGGAGTACTAAACTTTTACTGCCTATCTTTCAATAATTTTAATTGATAAGTTACTATCTCATTTTGGTCAACTCTAACTCCAAAAATTATCTCATAATATACTTTAATTTATTAAAATAGAGTCACTCAAAAGGAGAAATTTTTGGGAATTACTTTCCTAATCTCATTGCAATATTTTTATAAATTAATAATGATAAAAAAAATTGATTGTATGTAAATGAAGTTTGAGCTGTATAAAATGTCCCACAAATAACCTTTGAGCTTGTTTGTTTGCTATGCACCTATGTGCATAAAAAATAAATTATATTAGCATTTTGTAAAATAAAAAAATTAATTATTTCTATTGTTTTTAACTTTAAATGACTTAATATATCATCTATAATGGGTAGCATGGTGATGCAATGGATGTTTGAATACAAAGATATCGGTTAAGTGTTATTTCTATTTAGTTTTTCTTCTTTTGAAAATTTGGAATATATGCATTATATAACCAAAATTCTAATTTAGGAAGCTTGTTATTTTTTTTAGATATTTAATACTACTAAATAAATTTATAACTTACGGAATACTATGTTTTTATGTTATATAAGCATTAAATATAGTCATGTAATTATTTAATACTTTTTATTTTTTCTCATATTCAATTTTATATGTAAAATTTAATATTATTTGATTTTATTCTTAATCCAAAGCAACTTGAAACATTTAATAAAACAAGGGTAAAATGGTCCAAAATGTAATAAAATGACCAATTTGATAACTTTTTGATACCTCGGGGATGAAATTAATAAATGTTTAAACTTTGAGATTAAATTGATAAAAGAAAAAAACTTAGGGATGTTTTTTATAATTGTCCTAATATAATACTATAATTTTAAGATAAAAATTTTGCCAGACAAGGAATGAAAATATTTTTCATGTCTCTTACTAATGCTGCAATGTGTCGGTGTATGCATAAAAGGTTTTATATACTGGTAATTAGAATACTGTCATAAATATAAAACTCTTGATTCTAGAAATCCGTTACGATTCGTATGGAACAATTTGTTTTCAAAAAATTTCCTTACAAGAAACTCCAAAAATATAAATGTAGTGACCCGAATTTTCATAAACTCGGAAACGCGAGATAGTAACAAAAGAACCAAAAGAAACGAAGAAAATAATATATAGAATGAAGTGGAAAATGAAAAGAAACATCTACCCATTATAAACCACAACGGTATTATATATACATCAACAATAAATATAGCAATTCACAACATATTACATAGCTGTAACAAGAATATACAAAGCCAGTTACAAGCAAATCTTCCGAGTCCGCTAAATAAAAATATCAAGTTATGAGTTTGTTTTAAATAAATAAAAAATCGAAAAAACATACAAACCCCAAGCCTCGTCTACAAAAGGTATCATCATTTATATCACATATGTACAACAAAATATGCGTGCCTCCATGCCTCCGTAGCTATCTATATATGCCCTCTGTCCGACTCCGGACAAGTAATATATATAAGGAAAATAGCATAAAAAATAAATATACAAGTCAGATGATAAACTACAATATGTAAAAGATGCAACATGTATAAACATGAAATACTACTAGCATACTTGAATAATATAAATGCAAGTGTGGTGCTGCAAATATAAAGCATGAGACCTCCGACAATCTAAACTAGAAAGTTAGGGCTAGTATCTCTTCGTTAATTTTGAAGCTAGGCCTCACCTACAATTGATTTATCATGTGCGATGTGAATCATAGACCCGATTATAAGACGCACTAACGTCTAAAGTGATCAAAGTTCTCTCCCTGCGCAGGTTTCCCAGGTCTCACAGTAGGGGGTAAAGCCTATAAGCTTAAATTTCTCACTCCTCGAAGTGATAAAATCATCATTTTTAAAAGGTAAAAGTCGATACTGACTCCGCGAAAAGAAAGTAAAAATGACTCAAATCATATGTGAATGAGTATACTTTTCTTAAAACCTCCAAAAATGTT
>MKEJ01082125.1:27500-36096 GCA_001753735.1 Embelia ribes | reverse complement strand
AAAAAAAAGAATTGAACTGAAAATCTTTTCTGGAGATATCCATTTTCCCGGAGAGACAGATAAGATATCCCGACACAGTGGCATCTTGATACCTCCAGGAATAGGAAAAAAAAATGACAAGGCCAAAAAAATTTAAGCAAGCATCATTCAGATCGATCAACCCCAATCGAATAACCTAAAGGACAGGATTTCATCCAGAAAAATAGGATTTTTTTCGTTCCGAAGTACGAACTGGCCGAGAAGGGGGGTCGTCAACCACTTCTTCGGTAAGGCCACACGGTTAGCCCAATTCTCTCTCAGCGGGCCAAACAAAGGGGATGAAGCTGCTGATAGGGCACAGACCAAGGCAAGGAGTATGCTCTAAAAACCAAATGGGTGATGCCTGTGAGTGCGTCGATCACATATATCGCGAAGTAGCAGAGAAACTGAGGAAAAAAGGTAGCAAAATGCCAAATTTCGACCCACTGAATAGGAATCCAAGTAGGGCCAAGGCGAAAAGCCTAGCTTTCTTGCTCGTGTCCTTTATCGCCTTTTTTTGTTTTATGAGCGATCCGCGCTTGGAAGCAAAGTGGCTATAGCTTGCTGTACTTCGCGCGCAAGAAGAGCGATCGAAAACTCTGCAACCTTCTCTCTCTCCTTGGTCTTTCCCTCCGCAGAACACTAATAGAATCACTCTGACTCGGGCCTCGACAGGGTGAGAGTTGTTAGGTCGAAATGAGCATATCCTTTGCGAGGAGGTTCCGTTGCTTTCTGAGTCTTATAAAGGAAATAAAACTAGAAATTCCTCCGGAACTATCCGTTCGCACTTTCTATGTACCCAGTCTACGAACCTGGCCTAATATAATAGGCCTTCCAGGCCCTGAAAAGACCGATGCAGCATGCTTTCATAGTTCCGGATGGCTCTTACCGGAACTTCTTCACTCAATTATCAAGATGAAAGCTACTTTCTGCTTTTGCTCGCCGATGGCAGCGCCCTTTCTCTTTCTACGTCCCCGAGACCAGGACTATTATGATCGAAGCTATAGGCATCTTACCTCTTTCTTTAGGCGAGCTTATTCACCATTAAGTCTGCATACTCTGTTACTCATAGCGAGTAGCTTCGTCCTCCTGTGTAGATGTAGATATAGAGGCACCTTTTTCATTCTGTCTGGTCTTTCTATCACCACAAACCTAGTGATCTCACTTACAAGAAGACGCAGAGCTAAGAGTCAAGATGCGGGTTCATCTGACGAGCTGGATTTTGAAAGAGTCGGGCACTTATTTTTACTAAACGAAGAGGCTCGGTAGTACCTTAACTAAGTTCTTCGAATGGAGGACAAGGGACGGATGAAATTCCCAATGTTATCGAACTGGCTTCTATGATTGCCTTCACATAACTTGTTGAGTAGACGACAGCTGGAAGTTCCTTTTGGTTAATATAGCCGCTTAATTGCTTATTTACTATGAACCAGAATTACTTTCTTTCCTATTTCTAACTTGAGATTTGTCTTTGTCGCTGGTTCGATCTCTGGACGTGCATCGGCGGCCCCCTTTCCATTGAGAGTCCTCCTAAGCCGATGGGCTTTACCTGAAAATAAGGTATCGAGACCTACTGACATAGATTAAGCAGCTACTAGATCCCCGTCTTGTCGAAGAATAAAATACTTCGTTCTCATCGATTGGGATTGACTGTTTACTTCGACAGATGTGGTCAACCCCAGCTTGCTTATCTACGGCTGCCATATTCCGTGTAACTTAATGAATTTGATCCAATCCAATAAGCCCGTAAGCGCCGGTACAATATAATTAGAATATCCTATAAAGAGGTGGAATCCTATATCTAGTCTTTCTGCATTTCCTGCATAATCTGATGCTTACTCTTCAATAATTAGAGGGGTGGTCACTCCACTTGAGTCAACCGGCCCCATGTAGGGAAGAGAGAGATTACTTGAATTCTATAAGAATAAAGACGGCCTTAGTATTTGAAAGCCCCTCTACTCCTAAGATAAGAAGATTGCCTCGTTGAAGGAATAGCCTTTTGTTCCGTTCTTGCAACGCATCCGTTCCTGCATTCTTACCTTTCGTTCTTTCCTTGCCTCCCGAGAGTAGCCTTAGTCAGAATACGCCTTTAGGGAGTGAAGTGAACCGGGGGTGATAGAATAAGTTGTGAAAGAATCGGTTTAGAACGGATACGTAGGCTCGATTTATCGATAGATTCTATTCATACGGCTGTAGAAGGGGGAAAGAAGCGACTAGGGATCAGCGCTTACTGACTTTTTAAAGCAGACATCTGTCCATTCAATCGGAATTTCTATTTCTATAGGTATACTCAATTTAGCGATATCCCACTTCTCTTCCTGTTCAGAAGGGGCTTTTTCCTGAGGCATCTTCCCCTAAGGTCTATTGTATTGAAAGTCCAGGGGTTAGACATGCAGTAAACAAAGAAAAAATATCCAGCCGGGGGAGGGTTCCAACCCTTTATTCAAGAACAATTTCCAATCCTCCTCCATTGGTTATAGACAGTAGTCCATCGGCGGCACAAGCTCAAAAGAACATTCAGGAGAAGGGCTGCAAGAAGAAAGCAAAGGACAGAAAGAGCCGTAATACAACTTCTTAATAATACAAGATATTACACTCCCCCTCAAACTCGAACAAATGAGAGGTCAAGAAGCGAGAGTTTGCCCACCAAGCCGAGCACGAGTGTGAGACTTGGTGAACAAATCTGCAATCTAAAGGCCTTACTCATGCGAAATAAAAGGCTGTCTTTTAATCCAAGCACTGAAGCGCCCTTTTATTTATATATATAAAGGTAAAGCCACTTCGTTTATTATTGGTACGCTCGACAGGGTTGCAATCTGAATAGCGCCGTTATTGTCACAATGAAGAGGCGTTGCAGCGGTGAGATGAACCCCAAGATCAGATAGAAACTGCGTAACCAAACCACTTCACTAGTAGCTACAGACATAGCCCAGTATTCTGCCTCTGCACTGGATTTGGACCTTCTTAAGTATTGCAAAATAAAGGTCTTGGTAGGGGTATTAAAGCTTGTAGTTTTTCAGCAGAGTTGGAAGCATGAAAAAAGAAAGATTCTTCTGTGGCCAATAACACATCATGAATAACAAGTTCATTGTACCTTACCTAACCTAATTTTTATTGCCATAGTGGAGCCTCAGCCTCTATGCATGAATCATCACGAGATATACTATGGATCGCTAGTTGGGGTGGGCAGACCATTTATGATCGAGCGAGGCTTACAACTAAGGGTGCAAGTTTGATAGGGAATGAGCGGATGGCAGAGGGACGCAAGTTACTCGAGGGTCAAGGGACGGAGATCAGGCAGGACGCAACACATCAGCGCCCTTTGTGAGTTCCCAGGTCTCGCGTGTGGGATAGAGCGTGGGTGTCAAAGCAGCCTCAAAACCAAAACGAGTTGTTGGAATGCAGTGGATAGAGAATCGTGGGGGAAGTTGACAGCGCTGGTCGGGCCGCGAATCCAGATCGAGCGGATGCTTCAACGGGAATGAAAGGAGTTGGGGGAAAATCTTAGGCTCAATAAGTGCATGGAAGCGTGCATAAGTTCCAAGAAGGCGAGGGGGGGGGCGACTACCATCATCCCCTTTCGACCGAAGAAATTGCCTAATCAGTTGAACCCGGGTGCCGAAAGCAGAATCTCGACATTTCATCCGCGGTATTGTATCATTCCAATTCGTAGGATCTTGACATTGTTGTTGCTGGATTGTCTCATTCGCAGGTCGTTCTATGGGAGCCATCATACCATAATTATGTTGTACTCCCTCTAAATAGAACTACTGAATCGTTTTTTTTCTGCGATAGTTTGAGCCGTGGTCAAGCTTTCCGCCAACTTGAGCGTAATAATAAGAAAGAATAAGAGAAGAAGCATTTTTTGTTCTAACAAAATAAGAGGAAAGTCCAACTCCAATTCTGGCTGGCGCCCTAAAGGAAACAACAAAAGAGGCGACAATCAAGAGGGCAATAAGCAGCACAATGAAGTGAATGTTGTGGCCCCCACGCTTGTGGAATGGAAAGGCACCCCCCGCAACAACAGTAACCGCAGATTTTTACCGGATTGTACACCTTTGTGTCTGGCTATGTATATGGATGTGCATAAAGAAGGGACGGGACATCTCTCTCCTTTTTTTTTGGGGGGAAGAGAGAGGGAAGAAGCTGCAGCGGCACCTCACGAACTTCTTACTGGAGCAGGGCAGTACTATAGGCATTTGCGAGTGTTTGGATGCACGTGTTTTGTTCATATTCCTGCGCAATTAAGAGAAAAATTGTCCCCAAGGCAACCACTTCTGTCTTTCTTGGATATGCTCAGTCCGGGTATAGATGCTATGACGTGAAATCCAAGAGACTCGATGTATCCTTGAATGTTTTCTTTAATGGGGTCGCCTCCTATTTTCCTTAACCTAATTAATAAGCCCCGGGGGAGAATGGTGATGGAGATGTATTGCGGCCTTCTCCTGTTCATCAACTCGAACCTCATTCTTCTGCAGTTGATGTTACGGATCAGCCTCACTCTTCAGGCCAGCAGCTTTGCTCAGCATCTTCTGCCGATTGTCAGCCTGTTCAGCTGACCTCAGAGGATTCCAGTCACCCGGCACAGCATGTTTTTACCGAAGCATTAGAAGAATGCGTCCAGACAATACGGTCTTGAATATTCTACGGTTGAATACCAAATGATAAGATGGATTGAATGATCTCTTCAGGAAGAAATTCAAAAACGTTGCTAAGGTTCCAATTACCTTCCGCGTCCAATACTTCAGAGATTAAGGGAAAAGATGTGGACCACTCAATAGCGTGCTCAATAAGCGGACCATCCAAGAACCAATGATCCAGCCAGAACAACGTGTTATGCCCATCTCCTATGAGGTATTTGCAATTCAGCATCAAACTTTGAATATATTCGCAAATCTCTCGCCATGTATTAGTAGCTCCAGGCTTCGAAACAGCAAGCCGGAGAGACTTTTGTCTAAAGAATTTGGACCTCATTCATTTTTGAGAATCTTCCATCCCCTTTCGAAACATCAGAGAATTCTCTAATCCCAAGAACATCTTCATCTATGGTAAGGGTTCTTTTTTGCCAGGCAACCCAATGATGTTTATGATTGTCTTCCAGCTCATTCCAAATGAAGTTTGCTATAATTTTGCTGAATTGATTGGGATACCAAGATAAACAAAAGGAAGAGGCTTCACAGGAATACCAGAAGTGTTCTAAATGATCGAAACCCGAGCTGGAGTAGTCTTTTTAGATGTGAATGCAGCACTTTTGCTCTTATTAATCTTCTGCCCCCTATTACATGATCAGTTTCATACATGTTAAGAAAGAGAAAAAGATTCTATTCTGAATTGATCTTTTCAATCCTTGGAGGAAGACCAGGGTGTCATCCGCAAATAAGAGATGAGATATAGGCAAAGAATATCGACCCCTCTAAAATCATCCACATGACCTGTGGTCTTAAATACATTTTTTCACAGTACTGTAAGTAAATCTCAACTACGCTAAATGAGGAGAGAATACCTCATTTCCCTTTAGCCCCCTCCTCCTGTTTAGTCAACTAGCCAATCCTGTACGAGGGCTGCCTTCCTTCTCTGATTCACCACCTGGAAGGGTTTAAGGGAAACCATTTCTATTTTATTTTATTCCCCTGATCCCTTTATCTGTCCAGTTTGGAGCCACCGTCGAAGTATAGTATAGCTGTGCCACTTATCCATCTTAAGAGCACGATCCCATGTCCCAACTCGATATGACGAGAGGTAATGAGCTTGTTCAGGAACCATGAATTAAGTCCGGAATCTCATTAGGGCAAACAAGGCTATCCGCTTCGGTTACTTTCCGATCAGACTTGCAAAAGAAGGTTCGAATAACGGTATCAAAACCCGGTACCTTCCCAATCGATGAAGCTGAAATTGGAGAAAGGGCGCGTTCCTTCAAGCTCTTGCCTTATAGTTTTAGGGGAAAACTTGGATCTGAGGGACTAAGCGAAAAGGAAGTCTTATAGGTATAGGAGAAGAGAGTGACTCTTAGAAGCCTCTCCGAAAAGCAAGTCGAATAGAGAAATCTTTGTTACGAACCGAGGTGTCAAGTAAGGATGTCAGTTCTTCCCTGAAATGGAACTTTCATGCTAGTTCTTATATGCCTTGGAAGTAAGTTCGGTAAGCAAGGTCTTTTTTCCATTTAATACACGAATTCGGTGAACGAATCACATCAACAAAAAATGCTTTGATCAAATCCAATGAAATTCTTGAAAGTCAGGGTTAACAAGAGTGAGAAGTGGCTGGGTAGCTACTTCGAAGGATAGCGTTCTCGCTATAGGAGGGGAGCCTTTGTCCCATGGCATCTAAGCCGTTCGCACCGTAGGCAAGCAAAGAAGAAAGAAGGAAGAAAAGGCAATCAGCCCGTGAGCTGCTTTTGTAGTCAAGAGGTGCAGATCCATGGGCCCCCTTCACTTTATTTCGACCTCTTTCCATTCATTCTATCTCGACCGTGAGATGCTTCGATCGTGTATACTCGCAAGAAAAGGACTCGAATAAGAGCTGTGTGCATAGCAGCTTCAACCTCATTTTCCTCCTTTTCTTCGACCAACCTAAGATGTTCAACCCCTTCCTATGATTTATGAATCAAGAAGTCCTGTAGCATTGGTATGCGCTAGCTTTATTCAAAGCTCTTTCTTTATTCGACTCCTGCCCCTGCCCTGCGGTATAAGTCTTCAGTGTCTGTGGTAGCTTTTCCTGTCGCAACGGTCTATAGCCTATCAGCCTTCGTTCTAGTTGCTAGCTCCATCGGTGACTAGCATCTCTTAGTCTTAGGCATCTCTTTCATTTCAGGCTTCGTTGAATCTCTCGTCCTGCTCTATTGGTCTTCTGGTAAGGCTTGCTACGCTCATCTCTTCTTTGCTTTCTTTACCGCTTTCAGTACGATCCCCTGTCAACTCCTGCTAACGGTCATCGGGTAAGGCTAATCGGTCTAATCTCTCCCTTCTTTGGTTTGGAAAGGCCGGGCTGTGGGTGCTGAGTCCATTCCTTTCCGAAAAAAAGAAAAAGTAATCGCTATCTCTGTCTCGAAGTCACTCTTTTTTCCAGTGAGTACTGAAAACTCCAACCGGCTTCAACTATTAGGCTTCCAATTCAAGCTGAACTGGTCGGGGATCAGACTGAGTCTTTAAGGACTAACCTATCTTGCCTATGGTGACCCACACAGAGTTGGAAGGATCAGTTGGATCTGACTGAGAAAGCCATCTTTTTAGGCTCAAAGCGCACCTCTCGATCCGTCTATCCGAGAAGACCACAAGCTATCGCAGGATCCGATCGACCTTAGGCTTTCTTGGTCTCCTTCTCTCTCACACATCTGGAATGGATTAGTGAAAGCCAGAATCTATGTGGACGACCTGATCGTGACCGCTAGCGACCTTTTTGAAAGGTTTGTAAATGAAGTGTAGAGTACAGCTATTTTCTTGGAATAGAGATACTGAAGTTCGCTTCCGGCATATATCTTTCACAAGGTCAGTAAGTACGTCAACGACATGCTTGAGAAAGACGGAATGACTGGATGCAAACCGATTGGCACGCCGTTGGACGTCAATCTTCAACTAAGGCTGGGGCCAGACATTGCCTATGCCGTGAGCGCGCTTAGTCAGTTCATGGAGGAAGCGATAGCTAGCTCGACCGGCTGGGAGAGGAAGAGATGGAGTCATTTTCTAGCCGGGTATCCCGATCGAGTATATGTCCAAGAAGGGATCTCTTCCCGAGGGAAAGAAAAAGAGAAGTAGGAGCATCATATCTGAGTCCACAACTTCTTTTGTAAGAGACTAGGTAGCTCTTCCTCGTAGCTAGTGGGAATCTCCTGGAGTTCCTTCTTTGCTTGCTTCGGCGTCAAAGCCTCTACCAAGGCTCGTAACTCTAAATCTCAGAAATGGAATACCCAGGTTGATCAAGCTGATTGCTTTCTATCCAGTACTCTTTCCAGTCTTAGAATTTCTCATTCGTTCCCAGGAACGGGGCTCTACCCTTCTCCCTCGGATCCATCGACCCTCTACTCTCACCCTTATCTCAGATCGGAGATAGAAAGGATGTAGGAATCGCTGTAGTGGCTGCGGCGCGTCGAGGCACTTCTTCGACGGTTCCCCTCCGCCCGAACGAGACAGAATGGGCGGGCACTACTAACCAAGCCAAGCGTGAAAGAAGGAACTGTTTTCCACGATAGACAGCCAACTCGTAGAGCTTGTTATTCCTCAATAGTGGATCGATCCAGTAAGAAGTACTATGATGAACTAAATACCTCAATAAGATTATACCATCGAATCTTGCAAAGTTGTGAAAGTAGATAGTTCGAAGATTATGCTTAGCTGCTAGAAGAGCGTTTAGCTCTATAAAGTAAAAGATTATTTTTCTCACTCCTATTTGTGAATTCATCAATTATGAGAGAGTAATCTTCGCTAAAGTAAGTTTCCACTTTCTTAATATCCTCGGTAGAAAGACGATCACCAGACCGGGCACTTACGGCTTTTGTTTTTACTCTTTTGCCCCTAAGCCAAGCCTCTTCCTTTTCTTTTCCCGGACCGATGACTCGCTTGTTCAGTACTGCTAACTATTATAG
>MKEJ01082125.1:0-22500 GCA_001753735.1 Embelia ribes | reverse complement strand
GAAGAGCCACTCGCTCTCTAGTGTTGTCACACAAGATAAGCACGCCGCCCGCCTGCTGGCCGGGCGAATCGAAGTTATCTTCCGGTCAACTGTCCACCCAGTCAAGTGCATGCAAAAAACACAGTAGAATCACGTAACGCACGCTGCTGGTGTGCTTCCTGCTCGCGAGGAAAGAAAGAAGAGCGACAAGGTTCAGTTCAGATTTGACTGTTTGCAGCATGGGAGCAGATTACCCAAAAAATCCCTGGGAACAATGAAAAAAAGAAAAGATATCTCGGTAACGAAAACTATAGGGGGCTGTATTGGCGAGATCCAACGGTGAACAGCTGCCCAAAAGAAAAAATGCCTGGAAGTCCGAGGACCTTTAGTACTGTACTCTACCCCCGAACCAGCAGCCTTCGCGCCAAGCAAGACCACCCTTGTCCCTTTCCTTTCTCCATTCCGCCTCCTTCTTTGCTTTGTTCCAATAGAGTCTAAGGCAAAGCGAAAGTGGGCATACGAACCACTTTACCTACTTGACGAAAGGGAACGAACTTTGTTTCCGGGTTTATGGATTGGATTCAGTCATCGTCACTCCTTCCTTTTGATTATGTCGTGACGCTTTAGGTCGGTTCTTCGTTTTCCTTTAGAATGAAAGTAGCTATGAAGCCCCTACTACAAGCTTTGTTTGATTCAAAAGGCGAACAGCCCCCCAACTAGTCGTATGGGGTGGGGTGCTTGTGGTAAGCTGCCTTGGATATGAGGAATTCCTAAAAAAAAAAAGGGCAAAGTCCGGTATTTGACGAAGATCTTTCTATCAATAGATAGGAATGAGTGTTCGATATAGGGGACCAGCGGGAGTCTGCTCTTTCTCTCTTCATTTTTTTTTAGAGAGAGCAGATATAACGATATAAAAAAGAATCGGGAGATGATAAAGGATACCTTGTCTATCTATCATTGATTCTATCTATGAATCAAGTCAAAAGAAAGACTTCGTTTTTGGGGTTTCCCGAAGCCCCGAATGGATTGGATCGTTTCTGCCAACGAAATGAACGGGGAGCCCGTTCCGAATGCTTCCCCCAACCATTCAAGGAAAGGCTCGACGAAGGGAGGGAGATGCGGCGGGGTAAGGAAAACGCTTTCGGAGATCGAGATTTGATTTGTTTTTCATCGAAAACGAAGAAGGCCGAGGATGGCCTAGGGCGCGTGTTATCTGAAGGGAACACGCTTTTTCGACCGCGGTGGTATGATTTCCAGGCCCTCTCCTCGTTCCGCCCGCTGGCCTATTGGGATAGCAGCCTTCGGGCTTTGCCTGCCTTTTACTTTACTTAATTCCGGCTCGGCCCGGGAAAGCGCTGGCAACAACAGAAAAGAAGGGGTCCATGTAGCTGCTGCGCCCGCCCCCTTCTTAGTCAATGGGGCAGCAGGTTCGGCATCTACTACAAAAGAGAGAATCCACTTCAGATAACCACGCCTCTGCTAGGCAGCGTGTGGAATGGCCGAGAGCGGACCCTTTGGATATATAATCCAAGTCGAGAGTAGAGTTACGGGAAACAGCCGTCTGATGGAACACGACTTTCACGTTCGGTTCAGAGAGCACTTTTTTCGTTGAGAATTCCTCGTTCCCTTTCGTGTGAATTACCTAGCGGCGAATTAAAAACTTGTGGGGCCCTATCTATTCCATCTCTCGAGCCCCGAAGAAAAAACCCCTCCCCTTCGGACTCCATATCTCTTTTGACTCTATATATGTGGGCGCCTGATATCTATGAGGGTTCACCCACCCCGGTTACAGCATTCCTTTCTATTGCGCCTAAAATATCTATTTCTGCTAATATTTCACGTGTTTCTATTTATGGTTCCTATGGAGCTACATTGCAACAAATCTTCTTTTTCTGCAGCATTGCTTCTATGATCTTAGGAGCACTGGCCGCCATGGCCCAAACGAAAGTAAAAAGACTTCTAGCTTATAGTTCAATTGGACATGTAGGTTATATTCGTACTGGTTTCTCATGTGGAACCATAGAAGGAATTCAATCACTACTAATTGGTATCTTTATTTATGCATCAATGACGATAGATGCATTCGCCATAGTTTTAGCATTACGGCAAACCCGTGTCAAATATATAGCGGATTTGGGCGCTCTAGCCAAAACGAATCCTATTTCGGCTATTACCTTCTCCATTACTATGTTCTCATACGCAGGAATACCCCCGTTAGCCGGCTTTTGTAGCAAATTCTATTTGTTCTTCGCCGCTTTGGGTTGTGGGGCTTACTTCCTAGCCCTAGTGGGAGTAGTGACTAGCGTTATAGGTCGTTGGGCGGCCGGAAGGTTGCCACGAGTAAGTAAGTTTGGGGGACCGAAGGCAGTTCTCCGTGCACCGGGCACGTAGCTTACCGAATCAGTTGCGACACGGATGGGAATGCATGCTACGAAGGATAGGGTCGAGTCTGATGCATCAACCGTCTACTCAATATCCTTGTATGAGTCCAAAAAAACTACACGAGATGAACCTTGGTTTGGTGAATTGAAGTTGGCCTTAGGTGTAATAGGACTCCCAGTTACTGCGCGCGATCGTATACTGAGGTGCTCCCCGCCGGGTGTTGGAACGACGCGAGCCGGGCCGGGCCTCGATTTAGAAAGATGAAGGGCCAAAAAGTATAAATAGGGGATTAAAAATTCCCCATATCATTGGGGGCGGAAAACGAATCGACATCTCGATGTGATACAGCCCTTTCTATTTTAGTTGGGAAAGAACGGCGAAGTCCATCCGAACCGTCCAATGAAGAATAAGAGAAGAGGAGAGCAAAGCGTCAATGGCGCGCGAAGCGCATGCGGAACGGGCACGAAAAAAAAAAAAGTGTGGAGGAGAAGCAGCCGAGCTCATTCCCTTCGCTTCCTGGGCCCAAAGCAGTGCAGTCTTTCCTGGCAAAATCAAGGATTTTGGGCTTCTTGCTACGCTACTTAACTATATAAATCCATTTATATAGTAATATATATGAATAGAAAGATAGATCCATCCATCTATCCTATCCGATTTAGATTTTGATATCTAAAAAAGAATCGATTTCATTCAACCTTTGATTCAAAGAACTGCGCTTAGCCCCCCCGCTCATGAAAGGGCTCTGCTGCAATGGATGGCAGAGGGTCCGTAGTACCCGAAGCACTGGAGTGATCCAGTAGCCGGGAAGGGGCCTAGAAGTGCCTACTACTACACCACACTACACTTGGCTCTACACATTTACAGAGCTAACCCCTGTCTAGTGCCTGGCAGAGCTAAGGGGGCTTCAATCCTTACTCCTTATCCCCATCTTCGCCCAGGCTAACGGGGCCTTACGGGGGAGAGTAGAGCCTCGAGAAGCACTGTTGAGAGGAAGATCCTTGGCCCCTCTTCATTCTTTACAGGGTTCAAAACCTTTCTTCAACATAGGTGACAACGAGCGAGGCATAGATGGAAGAGATCAAACACGGGAATAAGAAGCAAGCTCGCCTTCCTTTTTTTTTTATAATTCTCATTTTATATTATAGAGGGGGATGGAGAAAGTGGACAAAAGATACTCGCATTTCCCAGTCAAAAAGATGGGTTCCTTTTTCCTCTCGCATTTATCATCGAACAGGAAAAGATTCATATTTCAAACTCACCTAACGCAACCCCTTCCTTCATAGAGCCGTGTATTGTAAGTGATCCGAACCTGCCCGGAGCGAGCCCCCCATAGAGGCAAGTGTTGTTGGTGAGCCGTATGATGGGCAACTATCTCCTGCGGTTCGGAGAGGACTCGTTAGTTAGTACCCCCTTCAGGGTGGACCCTTTCACTCTATTTTATTATATACGCTTAGCGAAAAGAATGTTTTTTGATACACCTAGGACATGGATTCTATATGAACCAATGGATCGTGACAAGTCGTTACTACTAGCAATGACTTCCTCTTTCATTACTTCATTCTTTCCATATCCCTCTCCTTTGTTCTCAGTTACTCATCAAATGGCACTCAGTTCATATCTTTAAGTTCGATCATTGACAAGGTTCAAAGAAAGGGTGTGCCATTGATAAAGAATCGATTCCAAACCACAATGCTAGCAGATGGCGGGCCTCCGCTTTTCTTTTCATTAATGAAACCTGCCAGTTATTATGAACTCAAATAAAAAGGACAAAAAATTAGGATTTTTCAGGCTTGTTCAAAAGAAAAAAGTACTCTATATATATTGTACCCCTTTAGAGTAAAACTATAGTCGTTCTCTAGTAAAAATACTAGAGGGATATCAGTACTTTGATACTTTGGTAGTGGCACATTAGGTAAATTCCATGGATAGAGTTCAAAAAAGCAGCTCGATTCTATGCCGTTCTCCAGCGGTATGTATTCGGTGCAGTGTTGCCGAAAACCTCTCATAGCTGGTGTTAAGTATCAAATTCTACTGAGACTCCGGTGGTAGAGACTACTGAATTAGAATTCTCATGGTATCCGGAGGTATCGCTGTTCTAGTACCGGAGGTATTGTTGTAGTTCTTGTACCGGAGGTATCGTACTTCTAGAGCATTTCTAGTTCTTTGTACCGAAGGTATCGCAGTTCTGACACTAAACCAGGGAATTTCAGAGAAAAACCAATGTTTTACTTTAACTTTAAAGATTAAAATAAAATAAAACAATGCAACGCTGGTACCGTTTTTTAAATGAGTTAGAGAACAACCTAGAAATGTTTGCTCTATGTAAGGACTTCGAAAAGCTTACTTTGGAGGACCACACTGGTAGTTCTTCATCTTCTTCTACGAGTCTAGTGCAACCTTCGTCTTCTTCTACGAGTCAAGTGCTACCTTCGTCTTCTTCTACAAGTCAAGTGCAACCTTCGTCTTATGGTTATCGTTATCGTGATGCCATTCATCGTTTCTTACACAGTAGGACATATTCTTCTCTTTGGAGCCAGTCTATTAGTGAGAAAATACGAGCTCCCTTTATAGAGCTCCCTCAACATTTGATGGAATCATTCCAGTCGTATAACATTCGTATGGGATTAGGTTTTCGCTTTCTTCCAGGTCAGCCTCAGTTCTTAATTAAAGAATTGAAGTTACCTGAATCCTTTGATAGGTTGTCTTTTATAAGTAATAATCTAGGATTATCATATAATAGCAAACCTCTTTCAGACCGATTGATGTTTTCTTTTAGCAGTATCGGGGCTGGTTTGCGTGGTTTGGTCAACGAAGGGTTTACTAAAATATTGGTGGAGGTAATTACTCATTATGACGGTAGGTATGGGCGTTTCTTGGTTCTGGTCAGCTTGGGCATTGGTTGTACTGTCTGGTACGCGTTTGCGCCAGGCTCTGCCGATCATTCCCCCGATAGCAGCTTGTTCGCTCCTTTTGACTCGTATGAGCCATTTTTTAATAAGAATTATAATGCGCCTAACTTTAGTAGGGTTGGTTTTGTTGAAAGAAACGACGTTTCTGCATCGGTGATGTCGGCCATGGAGAATGAGCATCCTTTTGCGGAGATAACAATCCCAGCTAGCGGCAATGTGCTTAAGGCTGTAGGTTTAGGTGTGATGGTTGCTTTCTTTCTAGCGATCGGTATAGTTCCTAACGATTCAGGTGGAATAAATATACAGTTATAAGATGATGATGATTATGATAGGCACACATTATAAGAGTAGTTTTATTTATACTCATAGTTCGTCTTTTCTTCCAAGAGTGAGTTCTTCCTTAAGTCAAATAATGGATAAACGTTCTTACTCTACTGATAGGGAAAGGTGGATAGATAAGGAGCAAAAAATTTACACATTAAAAGATTGTACTTTACACCGGCTAACTCTAGAAATTGATCTGGTTCACTCTATCTGTTCTCATTACGATGATCAAATAATTGATAATCTAACGGTTGGGAAAGTAAATTATGCCATCTTAAGCGGAACCTTCCGCTTCTCTACCTTTTACCTTTTCAAAAAGAAGGAATCGAATATACCTGGCTTACCCCGGGATACTTTCCCTTTATTTATTGAACCAAAGGACATTATTGTGGATATAGCTCTTGGTGGTCTTATAAATAGAATATTTACGGATTGCGGTCTCTTTCACCCTTCCTCTTTTAGCTCTCAAAAGGGGGTTAAATTGAAATCTTTCTTCGATAGATTTGCTGATGAATGGCCTAAGGTAGATTTTCTTTTTGTTATAGATTTATACAAATCTATGTCGACGATTGATCGTTCACGTCTTTTGAGAAAACTCCGCCTTTCTGTAGTCAAAGATGAGGGTATATATTCATTACTATTATACTTTCTTTCTATGCCTATCTTAGATAATAGTGGAAATGATTGGTCTCAGGAAAGGGGTATCCATCCTTGTACCTTTTCGACAACACCACTATTCAACTATTATTTGGATGACTTGGATAGGGAATTTGAGAAAGGCTTTCCATACATTAAATACGCACGATATAACCACTATGTCTTTTTTGGTATATCCAACGAGCAATCGAAGGGCTTCTGCCCAGCACCTATCTTTCAGCTATTGGAAGACTTGTCTCTGGTAGGGAATGTAGAGATATTAAGACCAGGAAAGTCATTATTTCTTATTCATTTAGAAAGATATATTTCCTTGGATAAAGATGGAAAGGTCAAAACATTCACAACTAATGAGGATGATAATCAATCCTATAGTTCTTTGCTAAACAGAAATAATCATTTGATACCAAAGCAAGGAAAGTAGCCAAAGAAGAAACTAAAGAAAAGGAAAGTAGCCAAAGAAGAAACTAATGCGAGGCCCCTATTGCTAGGAGAGATTCTAACAATAATTGCCTAGCAATAGGGGGAAAGAAGAGTGGGAATGCGGGCTTCTTTCACTTCTGTGAATATGGGTCCCTGACTTGAAGGGTTTTGCCTAAGGCGAGTAGCAGACTCTGGTTTCAGTGCACGTGTGGAAGACAACTCTGTTTAGCCAGTAAGCATAGGAAAGAAATCCCCCCGGGGAACTGACTATTAATGCTAATCCATTAGTTCTAGCTCGAAGTTTGCCCTTAGTTGTCTCGAAGTTAGCTGCTTGGCATGAGTAGCTTGGAGTTTAGTAATTGCTTGGGACTTGCCTGTAGTAAAGCCAGCAGTTATAAGGCTTTGGGGGTAAGCAGCATTTGATGTGGGAGTCAAGGCAAAGAAAGGGGCTTTGGTAGCTACTGATTCCATTGACTGAAGGATTGCTGACATCTTATGTGATGGAAGCCAAGGGAAATGCCACCAAGAGAAGAGGCGAGGACGCAGCTTCACCGACTAGGCGAAAGTAGCATTCAGGCATCGTTAGAGGAACTACTCTATGGTAGAACAGATGTACCAACTCTATCTTATAGACGCATTGATGATTTCCCCACTTCGTCACCTGAAAGAAAACTCTCTTCCATTGTGAAGAAAAGGTAAAAGGAATACGATCAGAGGGACGTACCATCCCCCATTGAAGGAATAGGTATAGCGGGGTTTACGTTGTCCCTATTCTAGAATAAGCGGTAATTCCGATTTGAGGCTTAGTTTACTTACGTAGTGCTTGTGCTTAGGAAGTCCTATCATATAGTGAAGATGGCATGGTAACTACCTCAACCAAGACTGGTACTAACTTACAGATTCAAACCATAGAATTATGGCTGGGCCGAACTCATTCCCAGAATAGGATTCGCTCGAGCTACCAGCTTTCTTTTTTTTCATTCCTGTTGACTAATCCGAGTCCTTGAGAGCTTAGACGTCAGTGGGGAAGAACTCCGAAATAATTTCATCGGCTCCTCCTCTCTTGCCCTCTTGATGGTATCCAGTTGAAATGGTTGCTGGATTGCCCCTAGTTCAAGCTCTAAGTCAAGCATTCACGCACCAAAGACCTCTTACTACGCTCCTGAGCCTAGGAAAGAGAAATCCCATTTGCCTAATAGGTACTACTGTGCTGAAGATTAATTAGCAGCCCTTATTCCTCCACCAGCTTCTTCTTGGCATCAAGCCAGCCCTTATTCCTTGCATCAACAGGCAATCCCTCATAAAAGAAAGGCTACTGACTTGGCTGATTCAACAAGGGAAAAAGGCATCCATTCAAACTGCTCCCATTCCTATGTTGACACCAAGAGAAAGAAAGCCAGCCTTCCTCTCTATCCATTCCTTTTTCATAATCATAAAGGAGCTTAGCTTACTAAACCAGCAACAGCGGAGTAAGCTCCCATATCCGTGAAGGACTGCTTTCCAGCAGAGGAAAACTTCTCGTTGCTGAGCTTGCCGTTAAAGAGTAAGATGCTGATTATATAGCAGCTCCGATTCCTTCACCGAGAACGAGAAGGAAGTATTATATTACGAACAAGCGCTAAAGAAGGGGGTGGGATCTCTCCTAAAAGAATGAATTGACCTCGAGCCTGTCCTACTTATTCTTCTTTTCCCGTTCCTGAGTGTAGAGGGGTTAGCCTTGAGCCAGGTCTTGATTGTTTATTCCATTTTGTCAGTTCAACTCATAGCCCCCAATCCCACTGGTGACGATATTGTCATTGGGGATCAGAAAGTTGCTCTGCCTTACAAAGAGTGGTTAGCTGATCTGGGAGTCAGTGTCTCGATGCCGAAGTCACTGGTCAATGAGTAGGCAATGGGGAAGGAAGCGAGGTGGAGTGAAGCACGGTCGGCAACAGCTAATTGGCTCAGGCGATTCTTGTTGTCGGGCGTAGGGTAGGACCTTCTTTCGAGTTTCAGAGGTGAATCCTCATATGAAGGACTCCCATCCCCGGGAAAGCAATGAGGAACAAGCATTGCCAAGGGCACAGCCAGCTACCTATGGTAAATTTAAATTAAAAGGGAACTGGTAAAGGAACTGCTGGGGGATGAATAGACCATTACATTGCCTTGTTCAATGTTCACCTGAGAATTAAGAGTCGAGCGTCTTCAAGCTTCCAATGACTCTCTTCCACCTTCCCCTCCTGATCATTCCAAAGCAGCCAAATACCACCTGATAAGCCAATCGCATCTACTTTCAAATTTGAGGATAGCTAAGTTCGGCAATGGCCATATCAGCAGTTACTCCATAGAGTCTGGTTTCAGTTAGGACAATTAAGGCTGGGCGATGAAATTAATAAATACCTGACCAACAGGCCAGTTTGGATGCCACCAAGGGATGGAGAGAGAGCCCAGCACGTCGGGTTTTTCGAGAAGAGGTTCTTATTAACAGAAAGCAGTGATGAATGGGACGGAGCTGCTACACTTCAGCTGGAGCTTATGTATTGAAGCAGAGGTGTCAGTTCAGACAGCAGCAGGAGGTTGGATTCTCCAACTTTTGCAAATGAACCCCGCTCAATCCCTTCCTTCTAGCCTTCCCCGCTCTTTGGGATAGCAGGAATACTAAAGATCGTGGCATGGCATCTGTCAGTTCCTTTAGCACAAGCCATTACTTAACTTAATTATATATTTATATATGAATAGTCAATCCCTTCTCTTCCTCAAGCTAGTACCAAAAAGCCTATTCCGAAAGCCGTCTTTCAATCCCTGTGCCCCAAAAGAGGGCTAGTTTCAAGGGTGCGCACCTAGTAGCTGCGAGCCTAAGATCAAAGGCAGTTCCAAAAAAAAGTTCCCTATTTCCAGCTTGATAAAGTCTCAGTTTCAGTTGTAAGGTTAGGAAAGCCAGGTATGATGAAATCCTCTTTTCGAATAGGAATTGATTCGATGTTATTATTTTATTATTTTATAAAAAACTGAATATACTGTTTTCAAGAAGGAATCGCCATCCTTTTCATTCGATGTGTTCCCATCCATTAAAGAAGAGGAAGAGACCTAAATTAGGAGATTATTCCTACCCTCCTTTTGTTGTCTTTCAGATACCAGTTCAATAATCAGAGAAAAGAATAGGAAAGGCAAGGACGCTGAAGCATAGGCAAAGCAAGCTCAGTCAGATTCAATTGACCGAGACTGGCGAGAGAGGACTTCTGACTCCTAAAGAGGGACGATTCCTGGGTTTTAGTGAGTGACGGGCTTAGGGGTGGGATGAAATCAAGAAGGTGGACCTCCCTCCCGTGGCAGTCGCAGATAGGCTGATCTGGACTCCCGAGTATACTCACCCAAAACGAGGGGCTACTTGTCCTCCTTTGTTAGGTAGGCACAGAGACGACCCCAGCTCTTGGGCAATCTCACTTCACATTGGACCCCCCATCGAATTCAGGAAAGATAGAACGAATGATTTTCGCAGCGTTGTGCTTGGAAGCGCTCTCGTTTGTTAGCAAGAATACGCTGCACGAATCCGCTGTTACTGTTAGAGAATCTGCTGCTCGAGTGAAGTAGGAGCGTAGCTTTGAAGACAGAAGCAATAGCCTGATTAGTCACTTCTTATGGATCAGGTTTGGGTATAAGACATGTTGGATCCACAAAGGTAGCGAAGTTACTTCCGGGGGAAGGCAGGCAGGAGAAAATCCCACCGTGTAAGCAAATCCGGTAATCGACGGTAAGTGGGAGGTCGGGAATCCCATGTTTTAGGAGATCACAAGCACAGATGAGCCGGCCAACGAGCAAGGTACGATGTTCAAGGGGCGGTAGGCTACTTGAGCGAAAGCGAACGAGACAGGTGCGAATGAGCCTTGCTGTTATGGCATAGCGGTTTCCGATCTACGTTCTGCGGATATGAGAAGTTGAGGAAAAAAGTAGTGAATCAGCTGCCATCATCTCCAATGGCCATTTATCTTAACTCAATCGTTAGTTTTAGGTCTCGTGTGAGGTGTGACATTAAGGGGCTGCTACGGCAGCTACACAGCCGTTATGTAGAAGCCGTTATGATAACGAGATGCGAACACCCTTGTAGCTTTGGAACACTAGGTAGCTTGCCTGCCTCATTAGCTAAAGCGTGGGCTGGCTTTTCCTATTTGCCTGTAGTGAGTGATGTTCTAGTTCTTTGGTAGCTAGCTTTCTAATAATATAGAGAACCTAACTCTCCTAAACCGGGGGAGCGTTACCTGTTTATTACATGAAAGCTTTCCCCGGAGAGCAGGCAACGAAGCTAAGTAGATTTGCTAAGTAGATGTGGAAGCGAGGGCAGAACAAGCAGGCAAGCAGCGCGGGTGGGACCTGTTGTTCAGGGGGTTTGGAGAGCAAGTAACCAGGGAACTGAGTTCTATAGAGAATATCTCCTTGAGTTTTAGCTCCTAGTTTGGAACTATGGTCAAGTAGTCCCTTAGCTGCCTGCCTGGATTCCCGAGTCACAGTAGCTAAACGTAAGTAAGCGTGGGCAATAGAACGGAATGGAATGGTTGTTGCATTTATCCAAGCAAGGAGCGGGGTAGTTTACTCGCGGGAATAAGGGAAAGCGACTTGACCTTCGTCGATTGATTTGGTTGGTACAGCCACTTTGCTTGAAGCTGGAAACCAAAGGATTGAAGAAAAACATCGATTTGTCTCTAAGCTCCGGATGCTTCATTCCTGTGAATGGGATGGCACTTTATCCCCCCGGCTCATCTTGCTTTTTTTGAAATGGAGCTGCTCTGGCTTCCTGACCTGATGAAGGGGGTTGACTTAAACAATTACACGGTGAAGTCGGGGTATGCGGTAGCCAAAGAAGTTCAAGATGCAGACCAGCCTCAATCATCTCATTTGGGTAGTCAGGATAGTGGGCTTTGGAAGCAGTTATGGGCTGGAAAAGCTCATCCCAAGATGTGGAGATAGAGCCAGAAGTGAGGCTTTGTGCCTTCGTCAATTTCCATTATCATTGACAGGTGCTGCTCTTACATGCATTGCTTACGCCATAAAACCATTCCTACTTGGGATGCTATGGTCACAGCATTTTTCAGAGGTGCTTAGGTCTTTGATGCGCTTCTTCATTATCAATTCAATCCATTGTCTATGTGTTTCATCATTATAGATTGTCTATGTGTTTCAAGGAGGTTTCTCCTTGTCTGTCTTAGGTATCTCCTGGTTAGGTATCTTCTCGTCAGTCTTAGTTTTCTCGTCTAATGTAGGGTTAGTCACCTCTGTTCTTTCTTCTTCTTCAGTGGATTGAGTGTGCATGCTTTTATCTGTATTCTTCTTATCATCAAAGAGTGATTTCTTCTCTTTGTATCTCTCGGCAATCTCTCTTTCCTTCTGAGATAATTTCTCAATGAGAATCTTATTTTCAGTCTGTAGTTGTATTACATCATTCTTTAGTGATTTGATTATTTGTTTTCCAATGTGATCTAGGCTAGACAAGTCTATGATATCAATTGGATAAGTATCAACCCAGACATCTCTGTGATATACTGGTATCCTCTTGGTCCCCAGCTTAATCCCAAGCCTGACCAATGTGTCTTTCTTGATGATGTTAAGAGTGTGCCAATCAATCCGGAAGTTGGCTTCCACCGGTACCAGTTCTGTACGAGATGGGTCCGCGTACTGTGACTCAAACCATTCTGGATATACCATATTTTTCGCTGGTCCCTTGTACTTGAGTACATTGGTGCCATCTATTGCGATGTAGAAATAGGATTTCGGTGCTAAAAAGTATCCTTTCATTACTCTGTCCTCTAGCTTAAACTTACCTAAGACAGAAGTTGAAATCAATTCCTCTGGTAGTGGATGACCAAGCACAACAGAGTCTGTGTCTGTGTAGTAGCAGTCCTCTCTTGAGATATAAGGGTACATATGTATCCTAGCACTGGCAGTGATCGCAGCAGCTAGTTGGACAGCAGAGTTCTTCGGTGGGTTCCAATAATCTGGGCCCTTATCGGTATTGCTATGGTAGGCAACGATGTAGTTGTTCTCGCTAAGCATATCACCGAATATCAACTCACTATGCCTGATCAAATCTTTGTATCGATCTTCATCGCAGACCTCGGTTATAGTGCTTTTAGGGTTAATACCAAATCTACCGTATAGCGAATTCATAAGGATCTTGTACACATAGGCCATTGCCTCATTACCTTCTTTCCTTGCCTCTAACCTGCTCTCAAAGAGTGAGCTAACAAAGTCTTTGAATGGGCTTTCCATCCTCTCAAAGAGGTAGCCTGAGATTGGGAGCACAGTGTAGCCTAGGCCTCTTGCATACTTTAACTCCTCGCTATAGTACACTCCAACAAATTCCCCGGTTGGAAAGATGAGAGTGTTATTCTTGTCTCGATAGGGTAGAAAGGGCTTCTTGATAGTCTTCGGACATACCACATATGCCTCAATAAAGCCAAAGATGCTATCTAAGTCCTTGCCTTCCAGATTTCCATGCCAGACTGGAACACCACCAGGCATTGGAAATTCCTTCATTACAAAGGGATAGAGAGAGTTCACATCGTAGTAGTATAGGTCCTCGCCATATGGCTTGTATGTATCTGTATGACCACCGTAGTAGGCACGCCTTATAAAGCTGTCTTCATTCTTGTTTGGGATGTGGATTGGCCAATTAGAAGCATCGTAGTATTTCATACGAAAGATGCTTAGAGCAAGTGAGGAAAGGGTTATCTTGCTTTCTATGTCCACCTTGTACAGCTTCCAATATATCTCTTGAGCTTTTTGCATTACACCTCCAAGGAGAAGGATGTCTTGCTTCATATAGTCTAACAAGCTTGTTTTCATACTTGACAGATTTGACAGTGTCACCTCTTCATATGGGATAGAGCCTTTCGGGCCTAGAACCGGGCATAGATTCTTAGCTAGGGCGCTAAGTTTGCCAGGGAGTAGATTCAAGGAGTCTCTGAAGCAGAATAACATCTTCTTACCAGAATAGACAGCTAACTCGTAAAGCCTATGGTTCCTCATCAGTGGTTTTAGCTTGTAGCTCTTGTGATGACATGCTAGGTGCTTAAGCAAGAGAATTCCATCGAATCTAGAGAAGTTGTGGAAGTAAATAGTTAAAGAAGATTGTTCTTGTCTAACAATCGTTGATATCCTTAATACCAAGTCATAAAGTACCTTAGTACTCCTTTCTTCAAAGGAATCCAAGATTATTGAGTAGTCCTCACTGAAGTAGGTATCAATCATAATATCATAGATCTCTTCACCGGGACGAACCATCAAGAGACCAGCTGCATAAGGCTTATGAACGTTATCGATCAGTATTGTCTCGGTATCGGCTACCATGAATGGTTTCAACTCAGTGTGACATGGTTTGAGTGCTGTGATATGGGTTGGATAGCTACGCTTACTATTTCGGATCTCTCTTGCTATTATTGGATCGATCTCACTCAATCCGGCTTGAATGATTGAAGAAAGTGAGCTATTTCTCTCCTCTGAAGATAGGGATGGCCTATCCATCTTTTTGCCATCCATATAGACTCGGATCATGAGTCGAACTATATAATCTCCGTCGTAGATTTCGGAATATTTCATAATATATCGAGATATATGAGCATAGACCTCACTCATTGGAATTAACTTACAATCTTCATAAGTCAAGGGGATAGCATGACCTAGCGTAAATGAGATCTCCTCTCCGTAAGATCGCTTCATGGTAAAGGAAATTGTGAACTTACCGTAACCAGATAAGGATGGGTAAGCAAACTGGATTAACAGATCCATGGTCGCAAGACAGAGTAGGAAAATATCGTTAACAAGAGGGTAAGGCTCGAAGAAGTGATGTGAAGCAATGATTAACCCTGGATGCGGATCTTGGTGTGTTGTTCGTTCAATCTTGTGATACAAGCTATTCAATAACTGTCCAGTAGTTGCCCTGTCTGTGGTGTATGCCATCATCTTATTCTTCATACTTAATAGTGTACGCAGTATGGGGGATTATCATCCCCACTATTTATATTTAACATGAATTTATTCCACTTTTGCTCATGAGCTAGCCAACAATCCTTAGGGTTACGGGATTGAAAATCACCGCATACATTACGAGTATAGTTCTCGTAAGAGGTAAGTATTCCCGAGATCCTTTCTTCCCAAGTTGCCATCATCTTCTTGCTTATGTTCTCAGGAACATTTGCCTTTAAGTAATAATGAAGCGTCTCTTTTGAGATTACCTGACTGGCAAAATCACCCTCAGTAGGTCCTTCTGAATAATCCCTTTTTACAATAGGTTGAATAACATTCATATAGATGAACTCGTTGAGGATTGAAAGTGGAGGGCCCATTTCACAAATTACATTTTTATAAAGATATGGTATATAATTGCAATATGAAGCTGTAGTTATAAAGTTGTCGTGTACTGTGTATATAGGAGCACCTTTATCCAGCATATCTTCTACTACTTTCATTGCAATATTGGCATCCTTCTGATGGATGAAGTTTACGAAGGTAGAGATTTCAGTCTTCCTACGATCTCTCTTAGAAGAAGAAACTCTGAGAGTAACCCGACGCCTCTTCTTATGAAGTCGATCATATACCCATATATTTATGGCCTCCATTATCATATAATCCTGTACCGTGGTAAAGTAAGGAACTTTATAGAAAACTGGGCTTTCCCTAGCTGACGCGATCCAGCCTATATGGCGGATCAACCGGATCAGGCATTCCATGCTATGATATTTCGTCTTCCAGAACTGAAAGCAGAGAGAGGCAACTGTGAAGCATTCCTTATGAGTGATGTGGTGAGAGAGATGGTCTTTTAGATCGCTGGCCGTGCTCATTAAAGTTTTGCCATAGATAATAGGCATAAAGATACCTTTGACCATCTTACGAGTGAGGTGTTTGCTAACTATACTTGATAGAGGATCCCCCCCCAGTTCTACATTCATGAACTCTTTGAGCTCTTCGAGGATGAAAGAATAAACATCTTGGATTTTTCCATCCGAAGATGGGATGAGATTAGTTCTCTTAGCCATGGTTTCATCCAACAAAAAGTAACTCATGATCTGATATGCACTCGCTGATGCGTCTTGGGTAATAGGGATGCTCGCAAGAATGTTAGCGTTGGTGGTCATTCCAATTATATGGGCGAGGAACTGAAAGGGGCGTTTTGCCCCCCGAGCTACCACGATAGGTGGATCACTGATCTGCAATAACTTTTCATCAAACCACTTTAATGCATCATCGAAAGAGACGAAAGACTGGTAATGGAAGGCTGCAGCGGTGAAAAGCGTATTATTGTCAATAGTCTTTTGGATACCCTCATCCGCAAAGACGAGAAGGCTTCTTGCTAGATCACGCTCGTGGAAATGTAAGATTCCACTGCGGTAGATTCGACCTCGGAAGTCGAGAAAGGCCGGCAAATAAAAATTATAACCATCGTAGGCTTCTGCCAGCCTGATAATCAATTTCTCATAACGAGCACGCTGTATGTTCTTACATAAAGTATGTAACAATTCGGTAAAGCTACATAATTGGTTAATAACCTTATCCATCATGTGAAACTTTCTAAGTAAGATTGAGGCTGATTTTATATGAATAGAGGCTAGAAATCTTGGCATGAGTAAACCTTCTTCAACAAATTTGTTTTCATTATCTTGAAGATATTTCAACCAATCACTGTTGATTTGAAAGGCCTGACGCTGCAGCTTGTTCATTACATTACACAGATCCTCGTAATTATCCTGGCACCCAATATCTATATAAAAATTATTAATGTTACCGGTACTTAACAGGCGGTAACGATCATATATATCCCCTGTTGGCATACTTAAGTAACCCCCTGATAGATCGGACAGGGTTCTAGGTTTTTGACCCGGCGGGCTGGCACTCTTCCAATCTAGAGGTTTGCATACCATAGGCAGGTTGAGCTTGATCGGTAGTAATGAGATATCAAAGTTGCAGACAGCGTAGAGATGGCTTGGAAGATAATATGATCCTTTCTTCGTCCTCGCTCGAACAGTCCCGCTCAAATCATTGATTAAATGGATCAATCCCCTATTTCACCTACTGACAGAGATCAATTGCTGGATCAACTTATCTAGCAACCACTTCGATCAATCAACTTTCTTCTCCGGTCACCCCACCCGCCTAGCAACTAGCTACTTTCTTGGAAATACATTCCTACCCTCACTAGATTAGATAGGCCTAAGGGACTCGGTAGCCTCATCCTTCTCTTTCTTCTCTTCTGCCTTCCAGGCTTGGCACGGCAAGTGCCTACCTATAAGATTAGAAGGTAAGAGATCTTATCTCCGCATTTCCACAATATATGAGCTTAGACTTATTATATTAACAAAAAGGCAGGAAAGCATGCCGGACAGGAAGGCATTTGCAAAGGAAGAATCGTTGATTTCTCTGTTCTTATAAAGATTGTATTACACTAGACTAGGGGAGAGCTTAATTCAAATAATCTGCTATTGCTCTTAGCGGGAGGGTAGTTCGGCAATCTTATGTCTTTGGCACTGGCAATGCAAATCTCTCTCTTAGCATAGAGAGCGGGAGGTAAGCACTAGACACAAAGGCCTCATAGCCGCCCCAAAGAATCTGACTCTTTCTATGAGGTAGTGAAATGGCAATACAATTACGAAACTAAAGGCTGTCAATGTGAATCTTTCTATGCACTGGCTGCTGCTCCTACTAGTTGCTGCTGCTAAGTACTAGCAGATCGGGAGAAGGAAGCCCTTCGCCTGTCTTCACTTATATTAAAGAAGGTATCCGCGTCGACTACGAAATAAGAGAGAAAGTAGCCAGCAGGAAATTGTCTCTTTCTCTCAAGGGAGTGAGCGAACTACTAGTCGTAGGGCGGGAACGGTATAAGACTAGCTCAGGCTCTACGGATTGCAGCTATTGATGAGAGTATGCCCTCTTAAAGGAGAAAGACGTCTTGCGGAGTGAAAGAGTCCTCATCACGAAAGATCGGTCTTAACTCACCTTAAAGTCCCAAGGGAAGAAGAAGAAGGAAGTCAGCTAAGAATCGGTATAGAAGGGTCTCATCGGGGTATTCACCTAGCTCCCTAGCTTCCTATATTCCCACTCGAGCGGGATCAAAGGGGATGAGTTATTCTCGTAGCTAAATGCCCAAGTCGGGCTGGTATAGAGGATCAAGAGACTGTACTCGCCCTTCATCCCTCAACCATTCAACAGAAGCAATAGCAAAGAAAGCAGCAAGAGTGGAGAGAACAAGCTCAGCTTCGGCAACAGCAACTCGAGAAAGCAATTCAGTTTGTGAGGAACCGGCCACTTCTTTATATACGTCGCCATTTGACGATCTGTCTTTAGTAGGTCGTCTATTCTTTCTTACCTCGGGATAGGAGTTCCCAATTTTCTGACGATGAAACGGTCTCTGTCAGCCTTACCAGCTGTCTGAGATGAGCGTCCAAACCGAATCGATCTTTTTGCCCCCCTCAGCTATCCCTTCCCGTCTTCGTTTAGCAGCGAACTCAAAGATGGCCTTTATGTATGAGCCGAAAAGGAGGTATCCATAGATACCAACCAAACTAGCTAGTCAGGGAAGGTAGGTAAGTAAGAGGCGGATCTAGGGAGTCTTTACTTCTTCGACTTCTTATTCTTATTCATAGTTGAGATACTCCCAACCTCCACCAGCAAGCAGCACCGGAGTGAATCGTAACCTTTCGATCTGTTTATAAGGGGTCAGGACTCGTCAAGAGACGAGAGGTAGCTAATGCTGTTTGATCACCGTCACGAGATTTGTTTGCAGCTACTATAGCTAATCAATCTCCTGCTTTCATTCCGTTTGGAATCTTAATGCGATCTGAGAGCGGATCTAGGAATCCCCTGGTAGTTTGGTTGGTGAAATCCGATAATCGATTGGCTTTAGAAAGGCTGCTTTCCCAACCTAGACATTGTAACTGAAAGTTCTGCCTACTTCTAGGCTTAGGGTAGTCCTCGACAACCTTCTTCTTTTACTGGCTTGGGAAAGACCCGTAGGCTATGGATCCCTCTAATGGAATTGGGCTATAACCATATTTCCATGGTCTAGGTTCAAGGGCAATACAGATTGAGGCTTGGAGTAGATAAGGCTTCATGGACCCAATTTATAGGGCTGTTAAGGACGGACTCGCTAGTGTCCCAGGGATTGACCGGTGACACTACTAACTTAATTGACCTAATATATGTATTTTTCCACAGGACTGAATCCATAGAAACCTTGGCTTAGTGCCATTACTGTAAGCGGCGGATGATTGGTATGCAGGATCGGTTGCAACGGTTTCACATGAATGTAAATCAAGAGATTGGCGGCTTTCCAACTAGCCATTGTACCTGAGATTGCGATAAGTCCTTCTTCTTCTTTGGAGCTTGTTCTTGGTCCCAAGGGAAATGGGGTGACAAAGAGCAGCTTGCTTCTCCAATTGGATCATTGCTCGACTCGATGGGTACTTCTAGTGGTTTGCCGGAGAAGCTATATTGTTTTTCTTTCAGGAGTTGGTTGGTGGCATGGACACCTAGCCTTTTTTTAGAGTATTTGTTTGTTTGCTGGCACAGGTAGTGGAGGCATTATCCACTCCAGCAGTAGCAGATGTAGAATGTGAAAGGTGGGATTCCCGGTTGATTGGATGCTTCCGTTAGAGCTTCTTCCCCTTTCTTTTGGCCACTAATGTGTGTGGTGCCCCTCTATTCACGTAATAGACTATTGCTATTGGGTTGTTAATCCTTTTCACATGCATACAACTCGGTATAGAAATGCGAGGCTCAAAAGCATTCGAGCATATCTTTTTTTGAGTAGCTGCAAGTGAGCCCCTTTTTTTTATAGTATTAGTCAAATCGCTGTCTTGATCTAAATATAGGCCTTTAGGCTAAGAATATCAACGGATAGTTCTTTCTAAATGGAATGAGGGGAATAAGTAGCTGATCAAGAGAGATGTGAGAAGCAGGCTGTACTGCAATCTAACTAAGTGGTGTGTGGGATCCGGCAAAAGAGGCGCGTTCTACGCACATACAAAAGCGCAGATAGCGGCTACCATGTAATAGACAACTAGCCGTGAACAAAGGGTCGGCATCAAATTGAGACGGACCCGACGAAGAAGTAGCACAACAACGAATACTAGAGATAGAGTACCCCCTTTCCTCACGGGAGTAAGATTACGAAATTCTACCTTATTAGAACTAGACACCAGCTGCTTTAGAAAATGAGATAGCATTCTTTATAATAGTAAGACCAAAATTCAACAAAGGAGGATAAATATCCCCAATATAGCAGACAAATAAAAGCAGCGGAAAAGCCCGTAGGTACCTTATCAGCCTTTGGTAGTTTAACGTGCTTGTATCTACTCTTTTTCCATTTCTTTCTTTTTCACCTGGAAGTGAACTGTAAGAGAACCAATCCATTGTCTTCGAATAGTAAAGGTATGCCTTTCCAAAGCCAGTTAAGAGATCAGCCTTCGTGGACAATAGGCCTCGAGCTGGTAGTAGCGGCAAGGGAGGAGTGAATACCCGGTTAGCCCGTCGCTTTTTATGGCTTACCTTCGTACTCAAGGGAGGTTTTACCATCTAAGTCCAGGTTAGTTGTGAAAGTCTTGGCTTAGTCTTTTGAATCCTAACATTCTTGCCATTCAGAACACGTTCAAAGAAGCCATACAAATACCCAATTTTTTATAGAAGATCAATCAACCCCTAGTCTACAACTAATAATCCCTCCCAAGGTCATAATGCAGAAGAACATGTGTATTTGTATGGGCAAAATAAAAACAAGCCAACCACAATCACATGTGCATGGAAAAATAAAGAACACCATAATAATATTTTTTTACAAGGTACACCTATTCTATAGGGTTGCATCCTCCAATTATTTTATTATAATAAATTGTTATAATTATAATAAACTAATTCCCATCACACTCCATGAAGAATCCCTCAATTCTCCAAATGTGTAGAACTACCAAACTCCCGAAAATTTTTGATATGAGAGAATCTCCCTTGCCCAAGAATATCTTCATTGGAATCACTCTCCACCTCACTATGATTTTTATCTTTCATGAAGATTAGGAATTTTCCTTATAGTAGCCCTACTACACACCTATCTTTCATGAACCGAATGACCGAGTATATGAGAGACCCTTCACATCACTCATCATGAGAACCCAAGAAAATTCGCACTTCCCAATCATGGGACAACCCCCCATCTAGGTGAAGAAGAAACTCAACACCTTAACCATGGGGCAAAGCCCCCATAAGGAAGAACCCTCACAAAATTAACCTTTTGTGAGCCTTTCTTGTCTCTCATACGTATAAATAAGCCCTATATATGACTTAATAGCCATAAGGGTCATCTAATTTGGATAGGAAACAAATTCCCATCAAATTCCAAGTAAAAAAATAATAAACTGCCTTGAGTTGCCCTTACGATCAATCATATACACGCTGGGTGATCGATCAGACCAACATATGAAAAATAGAAACTTTTGATCGATCATATACCTTTGGGAAATTGATCCAAAATAGTTGTTTCACATACCAAGCTCCAATTTGATTTCCGTTTCGCCCAAAAGCATTCCTGAGACTTCATGTTATTGATTGGATTTTGAGTCAATCTCCTAAAAGTCTCCATTTTTTGTGAAAACATCTGAGCAACTAAACAAACACCACCATAAAAAAACCACAGCAGCCATATGTTAACCAACATTTATGACTCCACCTTGAATTAGATCCTCTTGTCATTACCTTTAAGACTAAAAGATGATCATTCCTCTTTATTGAGATATCTCGATATCGACTTCGTTCCAATACAATTACCATTTGCCACTTTACTTGACCGTTAAGAATTTCTCAAAAAAGTCTCCTATCGAACCACGTAAAGGTTTATTGCGCAACCTTAACTTTTATTACTATGACCACATTGTCATTCAAGACTAACCATGACATCGATTCACCTTGGCGTCAACCTTTCTCCCTAACTAACAAATATATTTGACTCCGATATTAGACCTTACTTCATTGCCAAAGAATACTATGATTTCGATGACGTTGCTATATAACTCTGACAATATGCCAACTGCCTAGCCAATCCCATAACTTCGATTGCCTTGCTATGAAACATGTGACTCCTACGATAATACCAATCAGATTACCGTACAATCGTAATAAAAAGAAATAGGAGCAAGAATAACTCCATCTGTAGAAAATATCCATTGGCAACATCTACAATTACAAGATTGTTGCAACTTTTGATGATCTAAACTCAATCTTCATAGCCTTCAAGAATCTCTACTCCATTCTTTAGTGCCTCATTGCAAGCTCCACCTTAACTCCTAAAAGTACTTTAGAAGCATTACACCAACCCAAAGAAAATAGACTTCTTTCTTAAGCCCAGGTCGTGCCCCATCCCCTTAGTTCTTTTGGGTACACCTTGCATCTATTTTGAGTTTCACCGTTCTTTCATGGCAACCATAACGTCACCAATTGTGTCGGCACCCATGTAAACCAAACTCGTTCTTGTATACCTTGTGCCCTATTCAAAATACCTTAGTAAGCACCTTGTATCTTAAATTTAATCTCTAATGATTCTAACCAAACTGTCCATATTAGCAAGCACCCACGTGTATTTACATTCTTCAAAGAATCACAAAACTACATACTACAAATTTCTCCTTATTTAATTTATTAGTAGCCATGGCTATCATCCACAAAACAAGTAACAACAGCTTCAATACTGTCACGCTCCGAATTTCCGTAAACCCAAGAAAGTGAACTTATTTATTAAAAAAAAAAGGAACCAAAGTAACCAAAATTCAAGTTTAGTAAAAAAAAATCCTTTTTATTTTCTGGTTTATACCGATGCTTTCTT
>MKEJ01082120.1:0-13711 GCA_001753735.1 Embelia ribes | reverse complement strand
GTAAAAAATAATGGCTAAGGTTAAATGGTATTATTTGATTGGTTAGAACTTCATAACTTAGTAAAAATGAATATAAACATGGGCAAGTTGAGATAAGATGGCCGGACCTTGAGGGGGAAAGATGCCACCAAATTTCCACTTGTTTTATTCATATTAATTGTATACAAAGTTATATAAATTCCATGTGAAGATTTGTTAGACTTTGATTGGTAGTTTGGTTATGTAAATTTTGTTACATTGAGATTCTTGTCTTATGACTTTCTTACCAAGATTTAACATTGCATTTGTGTGACCCATAACTAAAATAGTTAGTATGTACACTTGTTGGATAATTGTAGTGTGAATATAAAAGAGTTGAAGTCTAGGTAAGTGGCCAAGACTAATTAGTTAGTCTTGATTGGCTAACACTTGCGTACTTAGCAATTTCAATTTTCACACATGGTTAAAATGGGATGTGTTGGCCGGAATTTTGAGGGACACATAACCCATATTTTGCCATGAGTACAAGTCATATTTATTAATTATAAGACTTAGTAAATGATAGAAGTTGATTTGGTAACAAATGATTAGTTATTGGTTTATATTTGGTTATGTAAATCTAGTTAACTTGCAAGTTGTTTTATATCTTTATTACCAACTAATAAATATATAAAACAAGTAGCTTTAAGTGGCCAAATTGGGTATAAATACCCTTCTATGGCCGGATCAAAGGGCATGTAAAAGCCAACACTTGATAACTTTATTTGTTAACTTAACAACTTTCAAACACTTAGCCAATTCTAGCACTTTTCCTTTACCTTGCAAATATTTGCCTTCTTCACTGTTTAAAAACTTAAAGCTTCTTATATATATACTTAAACCTATATAGTTACATATATATTTACCCTTATTAGAAGCCATCAAACAAAAGCCTTCAAATAAAAAAAAGAAGAAAGAGAACCAAATTAGGTTTAAGGACGGGTTGCAAGGAATGAAGAAGGCTACTTAGGAAAATCTTGTTAGAAATATTTACGGGTTAGACATGGAGATTCGCCTTATATATCCATTGCCTAGCTTAGTCTTCGGAAGAGAGGTTTAGCAGTTTTAAAACCTCAAGATAATTTTGAATTTTTGTGTTTATGTGAATTTGTTTTCTATGGTTGTGTTGAAATTCTTAAGTTACATACCATGTTCTAATCATGTTCTTTAAATTCAATAGTATGATTTATCATGTTCTTATAATTTATTAAGATATTCTTATGACTTATCATGTTAGTCTTCAACTTACAAAATACACCCTTGTACTTATAAAAAGTACCTTAGTACACCAAAGTGTTACCTTACAAGCATAATTACACCTTGGCACACATAAACTTTACAATCATATAAAAAAAACCATGTTCATTTTTTAACAAAGTCATGTTATTTCTATATAAACATAATCTAGTTACGCCCATTTTATTTCTTTGAGTCTTTTTATTTCTTTTTCGGGACTAGTATCAAAATTTACCCCCTAACTTTATTGTGCGAGATTTTCTTACATTTCTGATAAGCGATAAATCGGACTTGTGATTCATAGTATGTGCACACTTCTGATACTATTTCATTCGTATTGGACCCTAATTTGGAGAAAGAGATAACTAGTTCCACTTTCTCTTATTTTGGTCGAGTCAGGTTTGTGAACATTTGAAAAATTGGAATTGAAGGCTTGTTTGTGAAAATTTGGGAATTGGAGTTAGAAAACAAAATCCTACACTTATAAGATTCAAATGTTGGCATTGAGAATTTGAGATGAGAACTTTCTAATTGTTTTAGGATTGAAATTTTATTCTTTTAAGCGCGAAAATATTTGGTTGAGAATTTGGTGAAAATTGGAATGAATATTTAGACACTTGCTTAAATAATGAAAATTTGAGAAGTAGAATTTGAGAACAAAAGCTTACATTTATAAGTTTGAAAATAGACAGCACATTCAACCCCACAACATGCGAATCTATATCATGAGACATTGATGTTCACTGACATTAGTTTTAACTAGATTCAAATTTATAAGTTCGCAAATAGACAAAAAAAATTGACCCTACAGTAGTAATCTATGTCTTGAGACACTGATGTCCACTATCAGTTTTAACTAGGTTTGAACTTGTAAGTTCAAAAATGGAGAACACATTCAACCCCACAGAAGTTGAATCTATGTTATGATAGACTGATGCTTATTGATATCAGTTTTAAACATGTTCGAATTTACAAGTTTGAATCGAGACAAAATATTCGATAATATAAAAGTCGAGTGTTTGTCCTCAGTCACTGAAACTCATTATGTTTCTACAATTGACCTCAATAAGGTTGAACCCTCCACCATACATTCAGGCATTTAAAAATCAAATTTCATAAAAAATAGTCCAATTAATACCAAACATTATGAATATAAAACCATATTCATTGAAAACTCCAAACATGCACACAAATAACACATTGAATATAAATACATAGGCTTAACACAAATACAACCAATACTTAAAAAAAACTCACTAACAATAATAAGTTTGGTCAATAACTTGCAAACTAACACTAAATCTTATAAACTAACTAATCAAATAACTAACACTAATACCCCTAGACATATCTACCTATTCTTCTTCTTAGAACTTGCTCCAACTTTTTCCTTTCCCTTGTTGTCAGTAGCTGCACTCACTTTTCTTTTTTGACCCTTGGACGAGCCCTTCTCAGACGGGTCCTTTGATAGATTCGGATCAACACTACCTTCTCCTCTTAACGCGGTAAGCTCGGTATTGACCACATCCTACATCTGCTCTTTTGTGGTTTTGTTTTTCTTGCTCATAAAATCTTTAGGAAGCCACACCATAGTTTCCTTACCTTCGTCCTCTACGATACAACGTTCAAACAACTTGTGATACATATAAAGTTTCAACTTTAAACACTTCCAACTTTCTTATTCATGTTATCCAACATAATCCTCAGTATTAAAGACTTTTTAGCGTCTTGTTCTCCCATGTGACTTCTCAGCTTCCATTGTAAGGTCTATGAAATGCCAGGTATCAATGGATAAGTAGGTTTTAGCCTTTGACTTGGGAAATACTCTTACACCCATGCCTGCAAGAAGAACAAACACATGTTATAAAGGTGAAAATACTGAAAAAATACGTAAAGTCTTTGAGTTTTTTTTTTATCTCCAAAAGGGTAAGATAACCCGCTATAGTTTTCGCCTTAATTCTGCTCATCGTCCCAAGTATCCTATAAAGGTATGCGAATGCACTAGCACCCCATGGCCAATCCCCTAACTTGTAAAAATGCTTCACATACTGAATATATTTCACACAAACCTTATCGCTAGTCTTTTCCTGTAAAAGTATACACCCTAACACATACAAGAAGTAACCCCTCGCTACCTGTTCAGTTGAAAAGGAGTCAAAGGCTTTACCAGCAAGTATTTGCCGCAACCACTCTAATCTCACATACTTTTTCTTACACTTTTCCAACTCTTCCAGCACTGCCTTGGAGGCAATGCCAAGAACACCCAATACAAAATTATGCATAGAACCCTCCGATTACTTCTCACTCAATACATTCCGACTAATTGGTAAACTTTACCTTGTGTTGTTTGCACTTTAACGGACCATGGTCATATTACAAATGTGAAAATATTAAGGTTATATAAGTTTTTAACTTCAAACAATAAGATAGGTATGAAACTAGGTTACATAGATAGATAACCTGAGGTTTCTTTTGCAAAAGCTGCAATCCTAAGCTAAAGTCCTTCTTGAGAAGGCCGCAACCACTTCCTTCACCTTGTACATCCCCCTTATCGACGCCATCTCCTTTATTGGCTTCATCTCCTTCATCAGCGATATCCATTTCATCGACGTTATCCCCTTCCTCGACATCACTCCCTTACTCGTTATCATCCTCATCATTCACTTTTTCAGAATCATTCTCCTTCTCATCATCATAATCCTTGGATTCATCATCCTCTTCTTCACTTTCATTACCTCCATTCTCGATTCGTCGTCCTTTTTCTTGCTTTCATTATTCTCATTTCCATCATCATCTCCGTTAATGTGTTCGTGTTTTTGTCGCTCCATGTCTTACCCTTGCATATCAACTTCTTGCACTTGCTCTTGGCCCCCAACATCTTACCCTAGCACCTCCACGTCTTGTCCTTGCACATCAACTCATTGGCCTTGTTCTCCCACATATTTCTGTTATATATTTTTAAGCCTAGTTGCCTCCCTATGTTTTCGTTCCAATGTGGTAGGTTGTTAGCCTCATTTGGCCACGAATGGAAGTGTTGATGCAGCATGCTTAGTTCTGACTATCTAACTGCCAGCAAAATAATAGAAGATGCATTTCAGAACAAATGCAAAAAAAGTCCTTTGGCATAGAATTAACAACAAAAAAGTCAAAAAATGAACTACATTCGACTGCACGAAAGTTGAACATGAGGATCAACTGTTGTGAAGTCGAATGAGTAGTTCATATTCAGCCATATGACAGTTGAATAACAAGTCACGGTTCAGCTTCAAAAAATCAAATATTCGACCTTAGTAAAGTCGAATATGTTTTTCGACTTTACCAATGCCGAATGTTCTATAATTCACGGAATCACAACAATGTATCAAACCCAAAGTGCTAATTCAATCAAAATTACATTAAAATCTAACAAATTGACTATTTATCATACAAAATTAGATTCAAATTAACAATGCAATCAAATATGTTCAATTTTCTAACCTTTTTCAAAATTTTGTAGGGGTTAAGATGGATGTTGCACAAGGAATAATGGCTACGAGGGCAGCAATGGTGATCAGCGAAGGCGACAGTTGCCACAAGTCACGGTGACAGCAAAGGTGAGCGGCGGAAAGCGTCACAGTATGGTGGTGAGGTTTCAATTCACCTTTATAGAGAGAGAGGGGGGTAAATTTAATAAAAAACAAAATATTTATATTTTTAATTATATAGAGATAATTATTTACCCTTTGTATCCTACAAATTAAAAATTAAAAGTGATACCAATAACAATTTTAATCATACAAGTATAGTACCAATAAGTTTTCAGAAATAAAAAAGTAGGTGGTGCCAAAAGTGAAAAATGTGGTGTCAATAAAATCACCCTATCAAAATGATAATCGAATCTATGACTGCAACACTCCTCCTTGCTTTGATTTCATACTTAATGGATGAGAAATATGTCTGGCTTCAAATTTTATTTAATGAATTTATGAATAAAAATAATATCAAATAAGAATTTAATTTGTATGGCTATTGTAAATCGAGCCAAATAGAGTAATAAAAAAAATTTCAATAGTAGATTGTGATTGGAAAATAAAAGGGAGATGCCAATCGGAGATTGTAGCAACAAAATAGAAGAAGTTTGTATGGCTACAATAGATCGAACCAAACAAAGAAAGAAAAAATGGCCAACAGTAGATCGAAGTGGAAAAATTGAAAAAGAATTTAATAATGTCTACAGTAGATTGGGTGACATTTAATTAGTCTCAATTTATTTATTTTTGAAATAAAAATCAATAAAACTTCTCATTATTTTTTAACAAGAAAACCAAAATAAAGAAGAGACCAAAAATACTCCTTTTATTCAAATATAATAACCGTTGTACATCATAATGAATCGAGCGTTGCTTTGGATGATTTTGGGAAGATGTATTATAACGGTCAAAGGGAGACATGTTGGTTGACGGGGAAATTTTTTATAGAAATATGGCAGAGAGTTATTTTATAATGCGGAAAATATGAAAAAAAAGTAAATAAGTAGGATTGATCACTAGTTGCAATAAGGCCATACGGTGGTACAAGCAACTGGCGGCCCATTAGGTTGTGTTCTAGGTTTTTAGGCATTAAGAATCATAGTTTTGACATCAATAAAAATTATTCTATCTCTTCTTTTATATTATTTGACATAGTATCAGAGCATTGCGAGCGACAACTTATTTTGCCGCTTGCCAAACATATATTTAAACAATAGTTCTATATTTTCCAATTTGATTATAAAACCTTGATCCAACTACCATTATTTTTTCTTATTTTTGCTACTCTTACTCACATGGCTAGAGCTCAACTTGAAAATTGGCTTGTAAGGCGAGGGTGCTCATGTAATCATATATAATAATTTAAACTTATTATTAGTTGATATGGAATAATATTTAATACTCTCCCTAGCAGATGAAATCTTTGAAAAGTCAATAATTGCACATATACGAGTAGAGTTAACAATAATCTGTAATTTAATCAAACAAACAAATATTTTTGACTCTAATACCAAGCAAAATTATGTAAAAAGGAAAAGAATGATTATCATTGAAATAGCATTGAGGATACAAAGCCTCCTATTTATATTACAATTAGAGATAAATATGTAAATAGAATAATATCAAATATAAATCTAAATATTATCTAGTCAAATCAAATTAACCCAAAAATAATACTAATCATAACAAATCAAGTTAATTCTAATCTCTTAATATCTTTAACATAGCTTTTAAGATTAATTTTTATTATTTCTCCTAAAACACTAGGGGCTTTAAAGAAAGTATCAATCTTTAATCTTTTTCATAGTACTAGCAGACATTTAGTTGTTTTACACGTGGATTTACAAAGTTTTTGTTTAACAAAAATATTATATATTAACATAAGAGTTAAAATAAAAAAAATTATTTTGGATATATTTTTTTTAAAATAAAAAAAGTTGTAATTGTTATCGAATGGGAAACAGGACCAACATAAATAAATAACTATAAAGTAAATCACCATATATATTATCGCACTTTTCACTGGTTATATAAAAACGAAAAAGAAAGAAATTACTCAAGTTGTATTGTGTATATAGAAGATACCTTTACTTTCTTATTTTCTTTTACATAAGAAAATTAGTTATCTTAGATATATACAATAAGGCAAATTTTATTTTGAATAAAATTTTAATATTCAATTAGAATATACATGAATCAAATATCATATGTATTTACATAAATAATATTGAGATCAAATAATCGATTAAGTCTAGGTTATGTATGTCCATTTAATTGAGTTGCACCATAACAATACTTTTTGTAGATGCGATAACAACTAATTTAGATAAATTAACCATCGGAAGATAGAACAAGATTACTCAATACTTATTCTCTTGAATAATATAAATTGTCTAGATAGTTGATGTTGGCTATATAATTAATTAAGATTATATACGATCAACTAATCTGAGAATTAAAATTAAATTTATAAGTTTTGTACTTATGAAATATCTTTAATCCTTTATGCAACTATATAAATCAATTGAGACTCCGAATTATGTAGGCATGGATTTTTACACAAATATAAGAGTTAGATTATATAACAGTTAACTTGTCTAAAATATATATTGAATATAATATGCTTTGTATGAAATTATTAAATAAGTATTGACCATTTTTCATATTATTGTAATCTATTTAAATCTATCTTTTATTAATTTCATAATTACTAACTTAAATGTCTAAAGATATAGTGGTGTTATCTTTTTAAAATATGAAATATATTACTGTAATTTATTTAAATTTATGTTTTGTTAATTTGATAATCATCAATTAAATTCTCTAAATATATAGTATTAGCTCTCAAAAAAAAATGTGCAAATTAAGATTTATTAAATTATAATTTTATTTATGATGATTTTTTCTATAAAATTATAAAGTAAATGACATTCTTAAAATAAAATAAAAAATCTATAAATACTTTGAGCAATTAATGCTTGGATGCGAAAACTAGGTTCTTCTCACGAAACTTCCAACTAAACAAACTCAATAATGCTCTGTAACTTTCACGAATGTTTTACTAATCATTAATCAAAGTACGATCCATTAAGGCGCATTAAAAATAGTCACAGATAAGGGAGGAACATTTCGTTATAAATGAAGAAATCCATGGATTATTTTATTATATAGGTATCTATATTACTTATTTCGATAAATAACTTTCTTCCAACTTTAACATAAAATGGGATAACATAATCACTGGACCAAGGATGACGCCACACTTAATTACGTTAAATATATAAGACAATGCATAACTAATTTTGCATCCCTATCCCACATTACAAGCCGACACGTGTAATTTAAAAAATAATAATTTTTATTCGCCTTCAATATTGTTAGTTCAATAACCAAAAATTGCATGCATGTCTAAGAGAAATTAACATTATAATTTGTGGGATATAAAGGAAGAAAAAGAAAATTCTATTAATTAAGTGTTCATAATAAAGGTGAGTAAGTAATGAGTCACACTAATTTGGTTTTTGCCATGTAATGATAGGGGTTGCTAGTGATGAGGCATGCTAATTTGGGTTAGTCGAGGTTAAGCACATTTTTTAAGGATCGAGAACTGATCAAGCTTGTATCGTTAAGAATAATAGAGCTCGAACTCAAGTTGCTATGCATATTGAAAATAATAAAAATGAGATTTATCTTGTGTTCATGCTCGATTAACACCGTAATATTAACATAATTATCAAAAAAATTAATATGGCTTGATATTTTTTTTCTTTTTTTTTTAACCAATGTTAGATTTTTTTTTTCCCTAGCGACTGCGGATAGATAACCCACTCCCCGTATTAGTTATAGACTTTTACAATTAAAACAGTTGGAAAATTTCCCAAACTTTCCTCTATTTTTAAAAAGGGAATGGAGTAAGGTACAATATGATTTACAAAATATTTTACAAATTTTGTATGCCATTGGATCTGAAACAAGTATATATCTTATTTTTCTGTTATCTCCCTAAGTTTTTTCTGAAATATTATAACTGTTGGATCGTTTTAGATCCAGCGGCCTATAAAATTTGTAAAAATTTTTATAAATAATTTTGTCTCTTAATCCGCTCCCTTTTAAAAATGGCAAACCGAACAAAACATGAACCCTCGACTCATAAATATTTTCAAACTTCCCTTTTTTCCCTTTTTAATGGGGAGAGTGTTTGATTTTTCTTCTTTTGTTTTCGTTAAGACTTTGAAAAGAAGTCTTGATTCAATCAATTATTCCCTCTGTCTAAATTCATTTTATTTTTTCTTTCATCCCAATATATATTACTAGAAATTAAGATAAAAAATAATATTATTAAATATCCCTATTTAATATCATATTTTTATATTATCAAAAAAATCTATTCCATTTAATACTAGAATTATTTTCATAAAATTAATAATAAAACGATTTCTTTTTCTATATTAATTAAAAAAAATTTAATTCAAATGTAAGCCAATTGAACTTATCGTTACGGTACGGATGGAGGGGTATATCATTAATTTTTTTAGAATTAATCTAGGAATACTCAACCTATATCTGACACAATTAAAACCAGTGCTTCTAAAACAAATTATAGCAGACGTAATAATTTGAAATAGTAATTAGGGGTGCTGTTTTGTAAATGCAGCTTATTTGATGTATAGGGATTGCATCTGACTTAAAAAAAAATAGTATTGAAATGAGAAACAAAATATATATCACATAAATAAAATTTTAAATAAAAAATTATAAAAATATTTTTATAATTATATATAAAAAATTCTATTTATGTGACTCATATTTTACCTTTTAGTCCGATATCATTTTTTATTTTTTTTTAAGTGAGATGCTCCTTTCCCGTGATATACTAGAGAGACAGAGTAGGCGTAATAATTTGTTGCTTGAATTCCTTTAATTTCATGGGAACATGGTTATGCCCCCATGCAACAAATCAAGTGGTTCTCATCATAACACTATTTCACGCCCATAAATAAATCAACCTTTTCTTTACAATTTTACCCCTCCTAAATTTGCTATCTAGCTAGTATCTAGGATCATAGTTTTACTTCTTATTATATATCTTGTGTCTATTTGTACATTAATTAGTTTAATTATCGACAAATGTATGACATTTTTTTTTTAATTATATATGCTAGAAAACTTTGTCTATGATTCATCTAATGAACTATACCAACTCCAATAGTCATTTTGTGTTAGCATTGTCGTATTTCAGTCGTTTATCTTACCAGTTCACTGTACTTTTCATAAAATTTTGTCATCATATATCAGAGATATACGGATCAATTTCAAACACAACAAATGATCGCATACATATTGTAATTAGTATTAAACTGCTTTATCGAAATGGGCAAACTGTTAAGAGTGTTAAGCACAATTCAAGTAAAATTATCATAATGTCAAGTATTGCAATTAATTGATGAATGCAATTGATCATCACAATTTCAAGTGTTAAGCATGGTTCTATTGAATCATTATAATTTCAGCTATAAAAAATAAAAATAAAAATTGATCCTCTTAAAATTAAATAAATTTTGAGATTAATAGAAATAATCCCCATAGTTTCAATAGCAATACTAATAGTCCCCAAGTTTTTAATATATGAGACCATTGGTAGTTTAAAAGCAAAAAGTTTTCCTAAATGATAAACGAATCATTTGATTCATTTGTAGTTTATTTAAGGGGCGAATTAGTTTTTTAATGTTCATTCACGTTGCTGTATAAATTTGAGCATGTTAAGATAATAATATTAGAAAAAAATATATTAAAGTGACTAAGTATATCACTTTTCTTGATACTTGTGGACCAAATCCATCGTATTTCTAAAATTCAGGGACTATAATAGTGAATGATCTCTCTCTATCATGGGTGGAGGGAAGGAGTGCTAGAAGGCGCGGCCTTTCGGTTCCGGAAATTTCTTTAGAAACTTTGTATGAAATTTAAATTTTTTAAATAATTTTTACTATACGGCCCTAATAAATATATACATATATAATCTATTAGGAAAAATTTGGATCCACCCCTGTTGGTTGTATATGGTCTAATTTAATATTCGTGCCTCATTTAATTAATTATTAATTATGTGGTTGAATACCTCCAAATACGATTTGTAGAGGTAAGCAATTATGAAGAAATCGACAGTTAGTCCTAATCTCTTTTGCTTTAAATATTCACTGTAGTGTCATAATTTACTCTAACCTCTTTCATTGATTTACGGAGATTTTAGGTGGGGGCTCAAAAAGATTGTACTAATTTCTCAAGCCCCCAACCATCTCCATACCTTGACCTTGAAGCAAGGGGAGAGAGAGGGGAGCTTTTATGAACTTTTACTCAATTGCATCTTTACAAAATGGAAAAGTTAAAGCTGGATTTTGCGGGCCATGTCATATTTGTCACCACATATTTCGGAGTTTAGAATAGAAATTGAATTTAATTTTAATTTATTGACCACATATGAATTTCCATACAACATCGAATTTGAATGAATCATACATGTGTATATGCAGTAGGTCCTACAAGTAAAAAAAAATATATTTTTCATCCAAGACCGATGATGTATGAATTATCTATAGCGATTATAGGTAAAAATTAAATTTGTACAAATTTCCTATCTTTCCTTTTCTTATTTTTATAGTATCATTTTAAAAAATGAGACCTAGTATTTTTTGTAAACTTCTACTTGATCCCCATATTGTCAATTTAATCACTTGTGGGCATGTGGATCATAAATTTTAAAAATGTGGCATCGTAATGGTAGAATCCTACGTGGTCGAGGCAAGGTGAATAAATGGATCTCATTTTTCATTTCTTAGTTATAGTCTGTTGTTTTGATGGAGAAAAATATTATAGCATTTCACAAGATTTTGGATCCAAAAAGTACCCTCGGTGATATAGACATTAGTTATGTGCTATTTTAGATTTTATATGTAACATTTCGAAAATTTTGAGTAAATTTTTTTCGCATTTATAATAATATTATTAATGTTTATAATATTGTTATTGCGTGAAGCGATATAATTATAGTGAGATAATTAATTGCATTTAGATGCATTTGAGGGTTGTGAGTTTTTGTTTATTTGTGAGTAATGTGAGTTGTTATTTGGTTGTGAGTATTGAGAATTATGAGATTTGGTGAGTTGTATGTGAGATTACATATCGCATTAGAATATAAATGCATATTGGAGAGTTATATGTTTGGTTGGCCTTGTGAGTAATTTGTGAGTATCGTTACTGTGAGTTAATGTGAGAAATTGTGAGAATGTTAGTGAGTATGAGACTTGCGAGGTTTGTGAGAATTGTGAGTTAATGTGGGTTTGAGCGAACATTGGAGATGAGTGTGTGGACATCTGTGAGAATAGTGTGAGAATGTGTATATTGGTATAAGACCATAGGGCGAGAATCGTGATTAAAATGGTCGTAGGGGAGCCTTGGGAATTCTGCATTTCAGTGAGCATTCGCAGTCTGGGTGAGCCGTTTGAACGGTGCGAGATCGCCGGTACCCAGGAGCCTTTCGAACTACAGTTCCTAATAGGGTCAGATTCACTTTTTCAGACTTATATACATGTGGAGTGATATATTTTCCATTTCCAGTACACATCTGAGTTGAGAGAGAGAAAATGACAAAATGGAGAGGGGGAGCTTGTGAGGGTGAAATCATCTAACTTATAGGCTCGGATACGAGATTTTCTAATATATTTGGACTCCTTGATACTTAAGCTTAGTATTAATATAAGTTTTTCTCCCTATCTCGATATTTTCTCCGTACCTAGGTTTGCGTGCCAGGTCAGAATATTGAAATAAAGTTGATAATCAAACTCCCTATGATTTATAGAGCATTTTTTACTATAAACTCATGTTGATCTATTATCGTTTAACAAATCAAATATCGATGCCAAGTGAAGGTGATTTAGGACTTTTTGAAGTGAGCTTGTATGGAGGCTTATAGCACGTTGTGAGATATGAGTAGTTGACAAAATAGAAATGTATGTGTGAGTTTGGACGAGTCCCTAATTGTGTGATTAAGGTTAATTTAAATGCTTTCTAGTGTATAATAATTATATTAATTTCTATAAGTTAAAATTAGTATAAATAAAATGAAAGTATGATGAGGTGAGAATTATGTGATTTATTTGGGATTATGTGAAATTATTTAGAAACGTATTTAATTTTATGATAGTGGGATATGATGTGAATTATGTGGGAATTATGTGAAATTATAATAGAGATTTATTTATTTTATGATTGTGAGTTATGATATGATTATGTGAGATTACATAAAATATACATGGAGACGTATTTATTTTATCGTTGTGAGCTATGATATGATTATGTGAGATTACATAAAATATACATGGAGACGTATTTATTTCATGGTTGTGAGATATGATATGATTATGTGGGATTTAATATGAAATTATAAACGAGATGCATTTATTTCATATTTGTGATCATTTGGCATAAAATGAATATGTTTATGTTAAAACGTGGATTTTGATATCGATATTTATCAAAGTGAGAAAATGTGGGTTCTGAAATTAGAATTTTCAAAAAGTGAGACTTGCAAGAAAAGTGAGACATATGCAAAAAAGTGGATTTTGTGAGAAATTGAAATAAAATATTGAAAATGACATTTATGCGTGAGTTACATGACAATGTGGTTTGAGTAATTTTCTATTTCTTTTAGGGATCGCATCGATTTTGTATAGTGAGTAAATCTGATTAGGGATGCACTATAATTTGCCTACAATGGATATTGTGGGTGACAGTTTTAGCATAGGTTATACGAGGTAGACCTATGATTTCTATACAAACAGCGAAAGACACTTGTCCCAACTTTTATAGCGAGACGTGGGTTTTCTAACTCCTTGTGGGTATGTATGTGAGTACATGTGTGAGTTCATGTGGGTTTGCATTGCATCGGCATT
>MKEJ01082115.1:0-10826 GCA_001753735.1 Embelia ribes | reverse complement strand
TATTATTAGAATATGATATGTATTTCTTTATTTGTATATATTCTTGCTTGATTGGTTTTATAGGCACGGAGGAGGGTTCGGGCTATGCTTGAATGGCATGGAAGTATAAGAAGATATATTTTGTTGTTGAGCTTGATGTAGCCTTGTAGTAGGAAGGGTTATTTGGTATTCAGGGGATCGTGGTCATTATGTATATGTCTGTTTTCTTTTCCTTTCTAGACAAGCATGTAGCTTGAATTGTGTAAGTAAACTCGGTAGTTTACTTTGGTTATTATATAGTTGTTGTTTATGTAATATTTTTATTGTTGGTGATGGTTTTATATTGAAATTGTTATTGTATATAAATGAAGTGATGTAATGGTTGTGTATCGAGTTCAAGATGCAATGTTGTTGTAAATGCTTGAGATGAATTATTGTAGTTGGGTTGTGGATAATTAGAATATATAGATCATTGGTGGTGTAATTTATTTTCTTTTTTTTTTCTTTTTTTTTACAATCATGTCCCCAGGTTTGAGAAAATTCGAGTATGGCAGGTTAGTATCAAAGTTAATCGAGTTACGTAAATCATGGTGGCTTTTGGGTAGGGTCTATAGAGTGGTTACCATTGTGGCGATGTGATTGGTTAGTGTTTGGTGGCGTGGTGGATTTGTGTTTTGGTGGCGTGTGATTTCTTTATAGATATGTTATTATAGTGATGTTTTCTTTGTTACGAGTTACATGAATTGCAAGGAGTCATTTGTTTATTTTTTGGGTGGTATAGTATTAGTGTATTGGTGATGTGAATGCTCAGGGTAGTCTGAGTCGTTGAGTTGATGTGTTTTGAAAATTTCAAATACTTGAATGTGTTAAGGAGATATAGGTGTTTTGGATGAATTGTGCATGCAAGACGTTGTGTGAATATATACGTGCTACTTATATATTTGTGAAATTATGTGAAGGCATGTTGTGTGGTGAGAATAGTGTGAGTTTCGTAGCTAGAATAGTGTGATTTGTGTGGCGTAATAGTATATGTTTCATGGCATGGTAATATGTGTTGCGTGGCGTGTTAGTGTGTGTTGCATGGTGAGGTAGTATATTTCTCGTAGTAAGTTCTAGAAATATTTAGGTATGTGTTAGCTAACTTGGGAAGCGGTAAAATGACTAAGTGATGTTTGTGAAACGATTAGTTAAGGCAATGGTCGAGATAGTAATAGTTTGGCCTAGAAATTAAAGTGGGGGATCGGGCTTTATGTCGGTATCTAGTTGAGATCCGTTTTTGTTTCGTTGCATATACTAATATCGGGGATAAATTTTTCTAACTTTAAAAGGAAGTAATATATTGGAAAATTCTATAAGAATTTTTTCTTTAATAAATGATATTACTTTTCCTCATTGTATGCATTTGTATTCATTGCATATCATACATAATAGTTGCATACCTTGGTGTTTTATATTTGTAGTGTTGAAATGCATTTTGGGGGTGAATATGTCAATTAATAGCATATATTTTTCAACTAATTGGAATTAATTGACTGTTGAAGTATATATATTGGCTTATTTAGTGCATTTCAATTCCAAGAAGTTTTGGTTCTCAATGGGAGAGAATTAGTCCACTATTGAGATGGATTTGTACACTGATTTAGTCTTATCATAATCCAAGGGATTTTGGTTCTTAGATGGAGATAATATGTTGACTTATATGGTCGATATATTTACTGATTCAATTGGTCGACTATTGAGATGGATCTGCTAACTGATTTAGTCTTATCAAATTTTAGGGGGTTTTGGTTCTCTGATAGTAGGTATTTGTCAATTGTTGTAGTAAGTATTTCAAATGATTTGGTGAATAAGTTGACTATTATGGGAATTCTTTAAAAGTGCTTTTTGATCTTTAAGTCTTAGTCAAAACTCACTTTTGCATTTATTTCTTAAAAAGGTGACTTAGAGACAGAAAGTGTGGTGCCTTCTTTCACCTCAATCTTCTCAGCATTATTCCATGTTCTCGTTGGTATGTCTATTCTTAAAAATAAATACTCAGAGTTGTAGATACAAGCGGTACATTTTGCTATAATCTCTCTCATTTGTTTTATTTATTTTATTTTCTTTTTCTTGGTGCCCTTTCGGGTTTGTGAAAATAAAGTTGATAAATCTATTTCTTGCATCTTATAAATACTTTTCTTGTATAGGATCATCTCATTTTGAAAACCAAGGCTAGATCATTTTAGGGGCGGAACCTTTGGAGGTTTTGAAAGGGATTTCATCTAGCAACACTGGTTGTTTGTCTTCGAATCCTCTACACTTCTTTATTGTTATCATGAGGCCAACGTGTAGAGGTAATTTTGTTAATTTCTAATCCCACTTCTGTTTCTTCGATTTTCGTGATGAGTTAAATGTTGAAATTAAAGTTGTTCATTATCTTTCTCATGCGTTGTGGTCTATCTTCATATGTAGGCCCATTGCTAGGAGTTTTGAGAGGGCTTGGTTAGGAGGTTTTAAGGAGCTTTCTCGTTGGCTTTCAGGGGTTGATTCGGAGGCATTTTCGGAGGATACCATACTAAGATATGGATAGATTATTAATTGTAATATGAGATTGAAATTATGTTGTATAGTGCCATTATTACATGCCTTGCTTTGGTAAATGAATTTCATATAATGTGTTGTTTATTATATATAAATTCCCATCTGGTGGAATAATTACTCATTGTAATTATTGGAGTGTACTTTTATTCATAACATAGCATATTATATGTGGAGGATTTGCATGCCTTATATCATAATATGGCATTATCATTTGGAGGCATTATGTATTATGTCATTCTTTTGGCATTCATGTATTCATTGAAAACTTTCGGAAGAAAACCTTGGTTTTAAAGTATTATCTTAAATTTTGGTTTTAAATATTTCGAAGGTCATTCGTAGGATAACCCGAGGGTAAATATATGTTTCTCATGGTTTATAAATCATTGCTTTTAAAAAAAGACCATTTTTTGGAGAGAGAGCATTCTCATTAGCATTTGACAAATAAACAAGTATCTATGTGGGGCTCTGAGTATCCCCTTTCCACTTGTAACTGATGATGGATAAATACACAACTGGTCATACCCAACATGGGCTTATCAATCGGATCACAATTCAACCCAAAAACCAACACATACAAATGCATATCAGAAGTCTTAGCAAATAAGATGGAGGTGGAGCTTTCCTATGTCATTGATAAGGTCTGACAAGGTATTCTTGTCACAATAATTGCATATATAATAGCATCTTCGATCAAGTTCTGCTATGCGTGCATTAAAGGTTTATCTGAACGTTGTGAACTGAATTTTCCTTATTGTTATGATGGAAGCTATGGCTTCTCTTGCAATTACATAAATTGGATGAAATAGTGTTATGACTCCCTTTACTCGATGATGATCAGTGGGGAGCTCACATGTTTTCTCAAAAAAAAGAAGGGCATGTGATTGGGGGACCCTATCTCACCGGTATCTCTTGGCCATAATTATGGAAGACCTTGTATTCTGCAACATAAAGCTTTAGCTGGTGGGTTTTCTCATCAATTATAGATACAAGAAAGTACATCTACAACAAATGCTTTGCAAAATATTTCGGGATCTTTTTCGAGGATATGTTACTTCTGTGTCTCTTATGCATCAACTAATGCAGTTGTTTTACCCATTGTCACGGCTTCATCTTAACATTCGAAAGAATTGAATCTTTTCTCTGGGATTAGGAATAAAGCTAAACATGCTATTGTGCAGTTGGTTTCACAGAAGGCATTTTACCTATGCAATACTCGTGTGTGCCTTTGTCACCTCCATTGATAAGATAATTGGGAAATTTCAGTTTTGGACTGATAGGAAGCTTTCCTTTGCTAGGAGTACAACTCATTATGTTCCATTTATTTTGCTAGGTTATTGGGCTAGTATATTTTTCACACCTGTAAAGGCTTCTACAAATGGAGCAGATTTACGAGCTTTAGGAACGGGCTGAATTGGCTACAGTAGAGGCTAAGGTGTATTGGAAGATCTATTTTTTTCAGAAGGGGAGCTGGGAATTGGGAAATTGTTTTGAGAGGGACAAAGGTTAAATACTCATGTTAGGTGTATGGTAGTTGTGCCTACTGCAAGAGTCTTTTCTGGTGAATCTGTGCCAGAACTAATTTGATGAGGAACTTTTGGCCTCTCCAAGCCCCTGCCTCTCCCTTCTGGGTTTGAAGAAAAAAATTTAAAGTCGAGGGGTATTGAACCCTGAACAATTTGGCGAAGGAAAACCTCTCTGTGGTTACGTAAATGGGTTTATAACTTTGGTGCTAGGGTAATTTATGATTCTGCTCTAGGGAAACATGCCAAGTTCAGTTCAGTTTTATACATTGGCTGCTAGTGAACGACAGATTGAACACTATATATAAAATGGCCTCTATCAGAATAAATGCCCATTGTGTCGAGACCCTAGAAAGCATTTATCGCAACTTATCTCACTGCTCTTTTTCTTCTACAATGGATTATACTTTCAAAGTAAGTTGTGTTCGATATGGCCTACCCAAAGCTAGGGAGAGACTGTTCAATGGTGTGCTGTGACTTGGTCGTTTACTTCTCAAAAGAAAATTACAACTAAACTTTGTTCCACTGCAGTGATACGAGGGGTTTGATGATCTGAGGGGAAAGAAGACAACCGCTACTTGGGTGATTCTCAGGTACAGAATAGTGTCTGTGGGAGACTCAAAAACAAAGTTGAAATTGAAGATCTCAGGCAACAATAGCGGATGATGATACTGGAGGCTGTATCAGCTGCTACTTTAGTTTTTTGCTTCTGTTTGTTTTAGGCTATTCTTTGAATTTGGAAGTTGTTTCAACAGTAAAGTCTCGGCACATGGTGTACCAACAGTGGCTATCTCTGTTAGTTATGTTTAAGTTGGGTTATAGTGTTCATTGTTTTTATTTTGATCCTTTTAAACTTTCCTCTCTTTGGGCAGTAAAAACATTCTAACCCAAAAGAAAATACCACACAAACACAATCTTGATTCAAACACAAAAATCAACCACCAGATGGGAGATCATGCTATTGGCTGCAAAATATAAGAAGTGTGTTTTTGGTACAAGTTCACATGCCAGCCAATCTACAGAATGAGTACGGTTAAATATCAGGCCTGTTGCTTCATAATTATCCCGAATGGAATCTCTATAAAGTACCTGACCCTCTCATTATTGCCTATTCAATATAGATCATCAAGTACTAGAAATCAGAATGATACAAACAAACTAAGCTTGAATGGGTTACTGGAGAACGGCAAAGTGGGCATTCGGGCTTTTCGTTGCACCACTCCATAATACAACTCCTGCATAAGGTAACAAAGTTTTCCGAGGGTCAAACTGCAATAATGTAAGAGGAAAGAGAGCATGTATATTTACTAGAGCACCCGCACACGCAATGTATGTGCAATTCATTAATATCTTTCTTTCATGAAAATATGGCAGTTTAACGTAGTAAAAAAATGACAAATTCACACGATTAACATGAACTCTTGTAATCTAACCACCTGGTCTACAAGGATATCAATCAACACTTTAAACATTACGTCACTTCGGCATAGAAAATTCAATCAACAAAATGAGTATAACTGGCAGGGGAAGAGAGAAGAGGGATAGAGGAAAATAAACTTTAGAAGGCAAGAATGAGAGAAATCAGATTTGTAGAGTAATTGACGGTTCTTTCTATGACATGATCAAAGAAATTGAGGCTGGCTTCACAAATAACCATAACTTTGGGGTTTGCATACATAATAGCATATATATGTGTACATATCATGCACATACAAATTCATATCCACATGGAGGGAGGAGAAAAATACCAGCAGAAGACGTGACCGCAAGGCGTAGCAGTTGGATGCTGGCGATTACTGAGGCAAAGTGTACACTTGTTTACACCACTTGGTTGAATCTGGTCATATATTTAACCAAATAAAGTTTAGTAGGCATCATAGAATTTTGTATCTCAGCACATGTTAAACCTTTATCCAGCAAGACTTCAATAACGCTAACTAAAGTTTATCCTAAAACAAGTTCCTCTAGTTCAACTCCATAATTGTAGTCGAGGCACAACCAGGCAAGGGGACGGCCAGTATCCAACCACCTCAGCGTTTTTTTTTTTTTGTACGAGTTGGGCAACTTCGAATTATATATTTAAATTGGTCAAATATAAATTATTTGTTTTATTGAGAACTTAAATTGGTAAAATGGGAATTGTTTGCCCGATTGAATAGGTTTGCTTGATTGAGAACTTAATCCAAATATAACTGCAATTTTATGCCGAATTGGCATATTGCAAACTATTTGTTCATTGCTAATTTTATGTTAATTTCATCCAAATAGTACACATTAATTTTTTAATTTTCTTGTAGAGCAGTGTTGATATACTATAATTAAAAGAAAAGGAGAATAATACATCTTTATGTAATACTGATGAATCTCCAACAAAAAAATTCTTATGAATGAATCACAAAACGACTCTTCAAAAAAGTCTTGTGGAATCCGAACTTTCTGACCCTTGTCCGAATCCAAATTCCACAGCTTCATGATGGCTAACAAATAGACGTCAAATACAAATTTTTGGAATTTAACTTACTTGAACATATAGTAGATCCAGGAACACGACCTGGTATACAAGTTCATGATCCTAATATTCGTGAAATGATTTGGAGGATGTATAATATTAACAATGCCAATCAACCGTGTAATTGAATTTCCCCAAAGGTCTAACAACGAGAAGTTAAAAAGATCTAATCAATTCTGGTTTGAGAAGTTTAAATGGTAAGGTATAGAATACGTAAGGATCCAGCTTTTTGTCTTTATTACTAGGTGATTCTTTTGTGAGTAAAGGTTTTGCAGATTGGAAAAACAAAATAAGCTTTGTAACCACAAGGGTGAAACTAATAGTGCTCATAACCAGGTTTTGAGTAAATGTCAAGACTTACAAAATGAGAAGCAACATATTGAATCTGTTTTTGAACCATAACAGAGGAAACAAAGATGGATTGTATATTATTCTCCTAAAAGCATCAATTGTTTGTATTAGATGGCTCTTAAGACAAAGCCTTCCCTTTCGTGGGCATGATGAATCTCTTAAGACAAAGCCTTCCCTTTCATGTAGATCTAGTCAATGCAGTCATAGATATGTAGTTACTAAAGTTAAACAACATGTTAAATGAGGTAAATTCTGAGTTTATTTATTTATTTATTATTATTATTATTTTAAAGAAAAATCTAAGTTGTTTTGAATTGCGTGCATCAATCTCATTTCAGCTTTTAAAAAGGAAATATTTATTCAATTAGCTCAATTTTACCCAAAAGTTTTCTCATATTGAGCTTTTGGAATTGTCTAATCAACTTGAAATTTTCATTTTGTATTTGCATTCGAATATAGAGACCTTGAAAGATAGTTCAAGCTAAAAGGACTTTGCGTACCCTTTGTTTCTACAATCTCCTGTCAGTGGTTTTAATTTTGCAAATTTTACTGGCCAAGTGGAAAGAGCACTCCCTGGAATCTCGAATGAATATAGCAAAGAATCAACTCCGCAATCAAATGAGTGACGATTGGTTGAATGCTAGTTTAACTCTGTATATTAAGAAAGATATATATTCGATAGCGTGCTGAAGTGATTACGAGTTATTTTCAAAATATGGCAATGTGTAGGAGTCAATGTAAGGTTTCATAAACAAGAAGTTTTACTTTTTCTCTATTTGTTCTTAAATTTCAATGTAAGCTACTTTCATAATCAAGAAGTTTCACTTTTGCTCTTTTTGTTTTCAAATTTTAATTACAATCCTTCTTTCTTTTAATTAAATGATCCCGCCATCCCCCCAGTGAAAATTCTGGCTTTGCCCATAAGTGTATCATGGTTCTTGCAAATAGTGCAATCTTGTGAATTTTTCAAATGCAACATTTGATTTCCTTCCTCTTCCTCCCCGTATAAGAATTCAGTGACACAAACCTGGGAGTTCCTTATCAACCCAAGCTAATAACTATAGAGAGAATGGCAAAAAGAGTGATACCTCTAAAGTTGAGGTTGAATCAGGTACCCAAATTCTCTTCTCGCTATCCCAAGTCATCAAATTGCTTTCTTCATTTACAATAGGAACACCTCTCCCTAGAAAATCGACAAAAAAGAGTAATTAATATATTGTCGTATTCAACTAAAACATAGGACAAATAGGAAATGAACAAAAAGGACAATTCCACAAAACAAGAATAAAAATACTTTTTCAAAGCTATTTTTTCAAAAAAACTTGTTTGTAAAACCAAGCCATCTTTCTTTGCAAAACCCAAAAATAATCACTTCATATATACAAGAAAATTGAGGAATTACTTGGGAAATTGTTTTAATTCTCCTCCACTGAGCAGTAGGCGATTTCATAAAGTAGAGAAATAATGACTAATAATGAAAAAATTCAATTACGGGCCATTGTTTGCGAACAAACATTAGAAGAGAGAAATCACACAAGGCGATGCTGGTAGCAGTGGTGCTACATACACATTTCTTCATCAATAGCAATACCTGTTGAACCCTGTAGAGATGGCGTTTGATGAATGGAGGCAACAATGGAAGAGAGATTACTACGTCGAAGCCCTTCGGCAGCAATGATGCACAGCTGGATTAAAAGAAACACACCCAATATCTGGTATCTACACAACAATATTCCGTTCGATTTGTTAAGTAACTTGCAGATTGCTACTTTAAAGTTCAACCATACTGATTATAGCTTCTTACAAGTGAAGCTATTGGCTAAGGCTCAAAACTAGAATAATATAAATTGTCAGCCACAAAAATAGTAAGCACGTAGTACGTATTGCAATTTAAAGGGGTAATTATCATTGACCACATCTTCTCCCAATGAGAACCTACTAATTTTAATTTCAAACAGTTAGATACCTTTAACAAATCAATAAAGAGCACAATATGACTAACTTGACCATATTGTACTTCATAATGAAGAATAACTTTCTCTATTCTAATTAAAATTATTAAATTATAGTAATTAATACCAGTTTGCTATGGTAAGGTATGAAATATGACATAAGTTCTAAAACATTTTAATTAGTACTAGAAAACAAGATTTTTAAAAAATATACTATAAATATGTATATAATTATGATATTATTAAAATTTATACAAAAAGATAACATTAATGCATGCATGTTTGGATAATTTCAGTATTTGAAAAATGATTGAATAATTCCAGTTTACAGTCTCAAGATTTTGTGTTCAATTGCGTATTGTATAAATATTAATCAAAGTAAAATCCCAACCAGGAAACGACAACAGGGATAGCTGTTATCTTTTCTCTTTGAACACCTAATAATTGAGATAATAACATGCACGGAAAATGTTTAAACCTAATTCTATGTACATCTCTCAAATGCCTAATTTTTCAATTTGTTCAAGCTTGGCTCCTTTCTCCATATTTGTTAAGAACAATCATACAAGTGTAAGAAGTATTTCCCATACCGAGGTCTTTGATTCATTTGTTTTCCAATGAAAACATAGCGAATTCCAGCGGCGCGTTTTGATATGTGATAGTATAGGCCTGTGAAACATAATATTTATCAGATTCTGTGAAGTATTTTGGAAATGGTTATCTTTCATTGAAGATATAAAACCAAGATCTCACCTTCAAAGTAGAAGAACATGAGGTTAAGGCGAAGAAACACTTGTAGGAGTTCACGAACAAAGGGAAGCATCTGTGGCCACCCAACATGCATTAACATAAAGCTTTAATTTGATAATGAAATGAATTATAATTTAAAATGGTTCTGCAGCAAATGTTTACAACTATAGGAATCAAATTATACAAGTGGTTATAAGAACTTCCTGTGTGTATATAAATGTAATATACATATATATGTATATGTATATACATACATATGTATATATATATATATGTATGTATATACATATACATATATATGTATATATATATATATGTATATATAGGTGTGGACCAATTGAAAATACCACTAATTGAATTCCTGCATTTGTGTTTTCCACAGGAAAAAGGGCCCAGAATGACCTTCGGTCACCCCCCAAAAAAATAACCCCAACCGTTGGCCATTAACATTAACAATTGAACCCTTCAAAGCCATGTTTTCAAATATAGTTTAACTCCTAAACATTAATATTTAACATTAACATTTAACCCTAAACCCTAAACATGAACCCTTAACATTAACATTTAACCCCTTTAACATTAACAATTAACCCTAAACCCTTAACAATTAACACATAACCCTAAACCTTAAAAACCCACCGGACTTGCCACAAGAGGACTTTTTTTGTAACAAACTAAATGACTTTAAAGGGATACAAAAAGGATGTAAAATATTATCTATCTATCTATCTATCTATCTATCTATCTATCTATATATATATATATATATATATATATATATATATATATATATATATATATATATATATATATATATATATATATATATATATAACTAATAATTTTCGTCCATGATGTGAACTTTCTCTATTTTGCATCTGTGCACGTGCTTCCTCATCAAGAGGGAAAAAGGAGAAACCAAAAGAAGCTAAAAAAAGTAAGAGATCTATACACCAAATAACTGCTTGTTGATTATTAGTGAAAGACATCATATTTCGTTATATTTGCATGTAACCTGTGATGCAACATTCCCATTCCATTGTGTAGATTTATATTCAAAACATGTTCATGCTTTGGATCAAAATGCAATATAAACTAAAACAATTCCCCAAATATCACTGCGTTAATTAAACTACATCTTTTGACACAACATATGTTGTGAAAGAAGGGAGTTGGGGGGGGGGG
>MKEJ01082108.1:0-15316 GCA_001753735.1 Embelia ribes | reverse complement strand
GTTTGCGGTGTCTGTTGGTTTACCCATTTGTCTGAAAGGACGGTGACTTTGGCAAGAGACATGATTTTTATTTACGTACATTATTTTCGTGCCATGATGTTACAGATGAGGCATGAGCCAAACACAACTCAGATTTCGATTATACGTACGTTGATTTGCGGGGCATTATTTTAGTTTTACAATTTCCATATCAGTACTGTTTACTTTATTCCAGTTATACCAGATCTTATTATCTTCAGTACTGTTTATGTTGTTTCAGCAATTCCATAGTATTGTAAACTTACCGCCTGCTTTGGATATTTCCTGAGCAGAATAGACAACTGGACAGACACACCTATTACTGCATCGAGGTTTTGTCGACCATATAGCACACTGCTTTGCAGTCAAGATTTTCAGCTTTTCGATAGGTCTTATTTTGAGGATGACTTTATCTTGGACTTAGTTAGATTTTATTTCCACGCAAATTCTGATGTACATATTCTTTTTTCCGGTGCACTGTTTACGTCGCTTTTTGGCCATAGATAGCAGCCTATTGTATTAAAATGTTGGGATGTATTTAGAATATTTTGGGTAGCTGTTTTTATGTATTTACATTTTAGCATTATGTGGGTTGGTTTACTTTATTTATTCTATTATTATGGATTGTGTACTGTTTAGCGGATCACCCCTCGGGTCCCAGGTGCTTGGGATTCGAGGGCGTGACATTGGGGTTCTACATGGTCGTCCATACAATGCCTCGAATGGTGCCATATCAATACTCGAATGATTATTATTGTTATAAGCAAAATCGGCCAAGTGCAAATGATCCCCCCAACTTCCCCTGAAATTAAATACACATGCTCGTAACATGTCCTCAAGTATCTAAATAGTTCGCTTAGTTTGGCCATCTGTCTGAGGATAATAGGCAATATTCTTCGTCAATCGGGTGCCCCGAGTATTCTGCAATCCTTCCTAGAAGTGCAATATGAATCTAGGATCTTAATTGGATATAATGTTATAAGATGCACCATGCAACCGAGGAATCTCCTTCACATACAATCACGCTAACACTTCGACTCTATCTTCTTTTCAAATAGGTAAGAAATGTGTTAACTTCGTTAACCTATCAACAATTACCGAAATGGCATCCCTCCGTTCCCACGACCTCAGTAAGCTACTCACGAAATCCATAGTGATATATTCCCATTTTCACTGCGGTATCTCGAGTGGTGGCATATCACTACCCATCTTCTTTCTGTCACCTTTTACTTACTAACAAGTCAAGTATCGTGCCACAAATAGAGCAATATCTCGTTTCAGAATAGGCCATCAATACTTGTATCTCAAATCATGATACATCTTGTTCCCACCTAGATGTACCGCTAACCGCGACTGATGTAACTCTTTCAGTACCTCTTCTTTCATCAACTTCGGCATGTATAACCAACCACAATATCTTAACTTGCCTCGATCCCCAATTGTCCAAACTCGAGATTTCCCATTGTGAGCTCTCGCAATGAACTTTTGTGACCGTGCGTTACCCCATTAAGATTCCATAACCCTGTCAACTAACTCTAGTTGAATAAGCAAAGTACTCACTATGATTGGTATCCCCACATCAATGGTCTCATCGTCAATAAATTCTAACCCTAATTCCCCGAATGTTTTCATTGCATCCCACTCGTTATATATGAGACCAGCTAAAGTGCACTGAATCTTACAACTCAATATATTGGCCACTGCATTAGCCTTGCGAGGATGATGTTGTAGATCGAAATCATACTACTCCAGGTACTCCATCCATCATCTTTATCTTATATTCAGATATCTCTGCATAAAGATATATTTGAGGCTCTTGTGATCAGAAAAGACCTCAAATCTCTCCCGATAGAGAGAATGTCTCTAAATCTCCAGTGCGAAGACAACTGCTCCCAACTCTAAATTACGTGTCGGGTAGTTCTGTTCGTGTACCTTCAGTTGTCTCGATGTGTATGCTACCTCCTTTTCCAACTGCATGAGTATACAATCTATATCTTCCTTTGATGCATCACAGTATACCATATATCCTAATAACCTCTTGGGAATAATCAACACGAGAACTATGGTCAACAATTTCTTTAACTTCACAAACGACTCCTCACACTTAGCATCCCATTCAAACTTGACCCTCTTACGAATCAGCAGGGTCATAGGGGATGCTATAGTAGAAAAATCCTTCACGAATCTACAATAGTACCCAACAAGCCCTAAGAAACTGCTTATCTCAAAAATATTCTTGGGTTGCTCCTATTTTACCACAGCCTCGACCTTCGATGGATCTACTGTTATCCCCTCGGCAGTCACGACATGCCCCAAGAACTACACCTTCTGAAGCCAGAACTCACACTTCGACAAGTTAGCATATAACTGATACTTGCGTAGCGTCAACAATACAATCCTCAAGTGATCTTGATGTTCCTCCTTAGTTCTCGAATATACCAGGATATCATCAATAAACACAATAACAAACCGGTCCAAGAACTCCCGAATACTCTATTAATCATATCCATGAATACTGATAAAGCATTCATCAAATTGAATGGTATAAATAGAAACTGGAAATGCCCGTACTTAGTTCTGAATGCAGTCTTCTGCGCATCCTATTCTTTGACTCTCAACTAATAATACCCCAAATGAGGGTCAATCTTTGAGAAATACTTAAATCCCTTCAGTTGGTCGAATAAGTCATCAATCCTCTGCATCGGATATTTATTCTTTATAATGACCCGATTCAACTTTCAATAATCGATACAAATTCTCATTGTTTCATCCTTTTTCTGTACGAATAAGGTCGAAGCACTCTACGGTGAATTACTATGCTGAATGAAACCTTTTCCCCGCAACTCAGTGAGCTATCTATCCATCTCCCCCATCTCAGCAAGAGCTAAATAATACGGATCCATAGCAATCAGATCGTACCAGGAAAAGGACCTATCGTGAATTTTACCTCTCGATGAGGCGGGAGCCCACTAAGATCCTCCAGAAACACATTAGGAAAATCACATATAACTACAGATAAATCAGGATGTACCTTTATAATCTCAGCGATAGAAAGACTTGCCAAACGGGAGCTAAAAGTGTCACACGATGGTCTAGCAACTACCTGAAGAATGTCCTAATCACTAACATACCGAACAACAAATCCCCCCTTTAGATGCACAGTTACCCAATGATGGTCACACTCTATCACAGCTCGATTGGCCAACAACCAATTCATACCCAGAATCACATCGAATTTGGACATGTCCAATACGATCATATCATACTCGAACTTGTGATCATAGAAAAGAATGTAGCACTGACGACAAAGGAAGATCGGAATGAAACTTCGGCCTATAGGAGTATCTACGAAAATATGAGTATTCAACCCCTCAGGTACTAGTCCCAAGGCTCGAACCATACCCACCAAGAAAAAAGAACATGATGCACCCTTATCGAATAGAACATGTCACGGGAAGAATGTAATAGCAACGTACCTCGGATAATGGATGTATCCGTTTATGTAGTTGGAGTATCAGTAAGTGCATATAGCTGCATCGGTGCCACTAAAGCTAAAGTAGATGCGGCGACCCAATTCCCACTTCCCTACTGAATACTGCAATTCTGAGTCACCCCTGACTGAACTGGTCCAACTTACTAAACTGGTGATGTGGTATAAGAAACCTGACCCAAAGTTGTCATCCCCAGGCAATTCTTATGGATGTGTCCTAAAACCCCACAATTCCTACATCTGATGAAAGGATACTGAGCAAAGAAATGTCCCTCTTCCCCGCACTTGTTTCATATCTTTTGGCCCTTACTAACCAATCCTGCCCCATTGGCATAAGACATCGGTCCTGTTTGTCCTGAGACCTATCATCACGATGCCTTTTCCTATTACTTTGACTGCTTTGTTGCCCCCCAGACTATTGTCCACGACTCTATTTTGGACCCTAGTTCTTCTTCCCATCCTGAGCCTTCCTATCCTGAAGATCAATGGCCTCATATTCGTCAGCCCTTTGTACAACTTCATCATATATAGCCGGTCTTACAACAGCCACAACCCTAAGAATACGAGTCCTCAACCCAACTTCAAACCTCTTTACCTAATTTGCCTCTATTAATGCATAAGGTTTGGCATATTTTGCCAAAGACGTAAACAGTGTAAAATACTGCGTAACTGTACTATAATCGTGAGTGAGGTGTATGAAGTCATGCAGTCTCGCATCCTGGTATGATTGTAGACAATACTTGGTCAAGAATGCATCCTTAAGCAGTTCCCATGTAAGTTCCCCCATGTCGTTCATCTCAGTGAAACTCTTCCACCATTCCACAGTTTCGTCCCATAAGAACTATGGTGTTACCCATGCTATAACCAGTTCATCAGTTAGCCTTAACATTTGGAAATGGTATTGCCATACTAGATACCCATATATCGGCCCGCTCAGTATCAGTCCCTCCTCAAAATATAGGAGCATCGGACCTGCCAATCTCCCTCTGTGATTGTATAGCCTGAGCTCCGATAGTTTGATTACCAAGATGATGAATACCTACTGCCATAGGGGCAGTTTGTACTGCTACCGTAGTCTATTGTGACATTTCTACATTTTACTAACCCATTTGTTAGGTCATGATAAGCGTTAGTTTCTGCAAGTCGACCAAAATAGAAACTGGTGCAACCCCAACAACTCCCGTTGCAGGTGCAGGTGCAGGTGCAAGTGTTGTGGGAATCCCTTGCCCTGCTGGAACCTCCTGTGCTGCAGGAATGTCCCTCTGGATGCCTACTAAAGCAACTTCTTCTTCGGGATGAGCCTGCACTTCCGGTGGATAAGGAAACTGTCCCCTACCATAACTGCGACCCCCCCGTTCACCATGTCCATGTCCACGACCATGTCCGTATCTATCACATCCTTAGTAGTCTATCTATAAGGAAATTTTCAAATAGATTAATCTCATATAAGAATTATAACGAGAGAAATGAACACGATGCATATACAAAACTGAAATAACTTATGCTCGGCTTTATCTACTACCAAAGATCCACATTGGACTTACAGGGCATCCCCTGTCCGTCTAACCCAGAGCTAAGTATCGACGTATGTCACCATAAGTTAGTTGTCCCTATCATGTATATAAGAGTTGCGCATATTAAAAGTTTTGGTTTTCTAGATGCAGCTCACTTGAAACTCTCCAAACCGATAGATCCAACAACCTACAGCTCCTAGGTGGTCATAAACCTAGAGCTCTGACACCAACTGTACCGCTGCTAGTTCTCGAAACCCCCGAGTACATCACTAAATCAGTATACAACTCTAAGAAAACGATAAAATACATAATATTGTACTTTATTACATCTACAAAAAAGAAATTGAGCTTATTATCATATTTTATGACTGTTCAACTCACAAATATATAAAGTGAACAAGATCTGGGCCAGTAGCCTACAACAGTCTGAAATACAATACTAGAAATGGAAATATAGGAATATAACATGTGACAAACCCTAATTGAGCTTCGACCTATCCTATTAGTATCCCTGACTTTCGGCTCCTGGTTCTGCTTGGCATTTTCATGGAAAAATGGTGAAAAATCCAACCAAGCAGCCACAAGTCAAAAATCTAATGTCCAGTCTATCGAAATAATAACAAAATATATACCAACGCTATGGTAATCATTATGTTGTATTATATACTAAAACAAGTATTTAAACGTCAACAATCCATCTAACATGTATGAACAATAAAAGTAAATACATGAACTATCAACATGAACTGTAATACAATGTGCAGGGATACATCGGTCCTCCCAACACAGGATACATCTGTCCTCCTGTACTCTATGCATAAAGTGACCATGCAGTGTCTCTGTTGTTGTCACGGCCAACATTCTCAGCTTTAGTTATCGACCACAAAACTGTCAACATCATCATCCTAGTCTTGGTCCACGGATCCCAAGACTATGAATACTATAACATACATTACTTTGGTCTTCGGGCCCCAAAGCCTATCAACATCATACCATCATAACTTATATACATTGTACTAATGTGTAAGTTACCATTTTTATATCGTTATTAGCCTATAAAGTCATTCTTCTTATACAATCTAATCACATTACTCTAAACATATTAATGTATAAGTTTCAAATGTGATTGTTCTGAAGAAGGAAAAAAATCTATTGCAAGACAAAGTTAGACGCATTTCCATCTTGCATGCTATGTTGATGCTCTGTTTAAGGGTTATGAAGAAAGACTTAACTCTAATGAGTGGCAGTCAACAATGAGATTAAGAAGGCATAAGATACTTGTTTTCATGATAATAATTCAATACAATAATGCAAAGCTCTGAGAATGTGAGGTACAAGGGAATTTAGCAATGAAACAAAATCTCATTTATAATGGATTTTTTTTTTTTGTAGACAAAAGAATTGGAAGCGCTCATTAGGAGATTAAAAAGTTCATCAAAGGAAAGCCTTGTGCACTTACTCTCCTTTGATCGTAATTAAGTTAGAGTTTTGATTCCATCTTTCACTACAACACAATTAAGTCGATAGAGTAGAGTATGATTTAAGCCTATATCTTTGTCGAGACTCAAGATTTACATTCAAAAAACTCAAAATATATAGATCGAGACCTGAACTCGATTTGCTACCAAAAGTCACCTGGATCCGAACCTATAATGAAAACACAAGGTTTTCTAAAAACTATATCAACAATCGATCTATATTTAGAAGAAAAAGAGTGATCATGGGTATTTACAACCTATAGAAATGACTAACGATTTTACGTCGAAATGATAAGGTCGAACCGAGAATTTTGAATCCGGAAACCTTTTCTCACTTGGATGGCAGCACCTCCGGGATCAAGTACCCTTTCCCTTGCTACCCCTCTCTCACTTCTATGTGTTAGAATAAAAATATGAGAAGGACAAATAATATAATTTATGTTTCAACTACTATTTCAACTATTGTCTTGAACGTGTTTCATGTCCCATAAAGACCTGGACATTACAAAACTCAATTAATTATGTCATTTTATTAAGAAATATTACCATAATAGAATTTCTCTAAACATTATTAAATATAAAATGATTAAGAAAAAATTAAAATTAAAATTAATTAAAAATTTTAGTCCCGCCTTCCTCAAAATAAACAAATTTATTTGTTCCGTACATTGAAAATAGTTTATAAACTTATTCGTCTCACACTTCTAAAATGTTATCATGTCATAAACCAATTGAGAAAAATATAAGTTAACAATTTATATTTTTATACAACTCCTACAACTCACGGACTACATACTAGTAATAACATCATAAATAATAAGCATATAAACTCTTTAAATTAAGAAAAATTCTAAATATATTAAATTTACTCTAAAAATTATTTTAATTTTTTTTTTTTTTTTTTTTTTTTGCAATTTTAAAAGTTAAATCACTATACTTATGATTCTTACTTCTTTTAACAATCCCAATTTGATATTGAAATTGGATCAAATAATCTATTATACATTCATTGTGAGCAACTCTTTATATATATTTTTAGTCAAATTCATAATAATACTTATAATAATTATTACTTAGTTACACCTAAAAGGTGCAAGCTACATGAGCGTAAGAATTTTGAGAGTATTTTAATTAAAATAAGTTAACTTTGAGAATAAACTTTTAACTTTTATCTTTTTTATTTGTTTATGATTATTAAAATTATAATCTCATTTATAAATGATGAAAATATATGAAGTGACCAATATGTTATTTATTTTGATATAAATTAATATTTTTATGATATTTAATATTGATATTATCTTCCAATTTGAGTATTATAGGATTAAATATAAGCAAAAAATATAAAATGTATCAAATATGTCATTCTTTCAAAACTTTGAAAATCAAGTTTGTTTATTTTTTAAATTTCGATAACTATTACTATTATAAGTAAAACCATTGAGACAAAAAAAAAAAAAAAGAATTATTGTTAAAACTATGGGAACCATTGCTATAATTATCTCTAACAATATCTTTTAAAATATTATATTTTGATAAATTGTAATATATATATATTTTGTGAAATACATTGTTATCCTTCATTTTGATTCAAATTATTAACTAAAATATTGTAATTTTGTAATAATGAGAAAGATATTGTCAGATTGTAAAATAGAAAAAATTTAGATGATGTTCATACTTTTAAAATAGAGTTAGATAGTGATAGTACTTTTTATCAACATATTACTTATAATTTAAAAGAATATACATAAAGAAATTATTTTAGGATAAAGTGCTAAAAATACTATATTTTATTATGTTTTTATTAATTTTTATTTACTTTTGTATGAATATATTCTCGTCAAATTTTTTATAAATTTTCTAATAGTATCTATAATGTTTTCTAATTGCTTCATATGCATTTTATAAGTGAATTATTCGCATTTCTGAAATGTTTTTTTACGTATTTACAAGACTTTTTAATACATTTTCGAGATGTTTTCCAAAAAAATACATTTTTTTTACCCAAAATCGACATTTTGAGCAACTATGGTCCTTCCGTATTTATGTTCTTCGTAAATATGCTTGAGTGTCCTTTTCTTGTATTTTCCTTTATTGAGTTTAAATCTCCGGGAAATAATAAAATACTGAATGGTAGCAGAGAGATTAATGAGGGGAAGGATTTGGAGTTATTAGGACAGTTTGGCTATAATTTCTACAGTTCATCATTCCTCTGTACAGGAATTTTCATCATTCTCTTTGATCTGTCCCTCTCCTGTCTCTCTCCCTTTCTCTCTCTCTATATATGTGTATATATATATATATAGTTAGGATCTTTCCCCCAAAATATCAATCCATGACCCACTGTACACCCCTGATTCTCTGCACTTACATCCCCCACCAGGCAACTTTTCATTTATTTATATTATATTGTAATAAGTCAAATTCTGCAAGACCTAAAAAGCTATGGGGCATATTGTCTTTTGTTTTGGCAGGAGTAGCCCAATACTGAGTGCCCACAAATACCAAATTTTAATTGGAGCAGCAAAAAAATCATAAACTACACTTTGCCCCATAAGGTTTCTGAAAATTTCATATTACCCTTTGAGATTCCTGAAATTACTATCCCCCACAAGGTTAATATGTTGTACCGCAAAAAATTTAGGGCAAAGTGAAATTCAGTTTTAAGACAACCCTTAAAATTACTGAAATATCCCTTATGTAGCATTCATTATTTATTTATTTTCTAAATTTTCTTAAAACTAGATTGTATAATTTCATATATGACTAGATTGTAGTGTTTATCTAATTTTCATAATTATTAACTTCAAAATAAATAAAATAATATAGAAATGGGGTAAATTGGTCTTTCAATATGAAATTCAAACTTTAATTACAATTTGGGGGCAAAGTGTAATTTTAAATATATTAAGTATATTATGAAATATTCAGAAACCTAGCGGGGGAAAAGTGTAATTTACCCAAAAGATTTTCATGAACTATTCTTTTCACTAGTTTGTGTCGCAATCAAACTATTGTATTAGAATCCGAAAATAAAATGGTTTCACACTTGACAAATGCAGGTAACAATAATGGCAAATATTAATTTTCGTGCATTTAAAATAAAACAGTATAGTACAATAGTTTAAAAAAAAAAAAACTAAACCATATTCTTTGAAAAAATTCATTGTAGTCCATATGACTGTTTAGTTGTAAATATATCCTTCTGCATAAATAATTATACAATTTGATTATACATATTTTTAAATCGTGCATATATTCTTAGGAGGTTTTGAAATATAATAATTAATATTTAATATAACAAAAATATTAAATTTATATTTTTGAATATAAAATAAGAGTGAATTTGTTATTTTTGTTATATTAATATGTTAAATTATTATATTTTTAAATTTCTTAAAAAAATGTGCATATCCAAACAATGGAATTATTTGTGGACGAAGGGATAATAATTTTCTTCATCATATGAAATGTTAACTCATAATCAAATATGTTTTTATAAATCTACTGTATCTTTAACTTACGTTTGTATAAATCTACTGTATCCTTAACTTTTGTCAAAACAAAGAACAAATTAGTTAAAAGTAACAAAATTACATATTTGGTGGTCAATTGAAACTCGAAGGAAATAATCGATAGATTTTGAAACTTTTGGATTACAATTGATAGAAGATAAACCACCGTTTTTCTTTAATTGGCCTAAAAAATTTGAAAATAGTGATTTAATAATGTTTAAGGTTATGCACCCATACATGAGTTAGAATATATTACTTCAATAAGACAAAATATAAGAATTTAAAAGTAGATATGAGAGAACTTTGTATAGGAACAAAGAGACAACGTAAAATTGATTGTACTAAAAAAATAGAAAAAAACTCATGAAAATAAGAATTTGTTTGATATGCAAGATGCATGGTCAAAAACATCATACAGATATTAAAAAAGTTGATTATCCAAAGATGCATTCGTCAAGGAAAGAAGCTAAAAATAAAATTCACTTTCTAGTTTTATTTGAAAAAAGAGTTTTTGAAATAAAATAAATTCTTTTACCAATGTTCTGAAATTTATAAATATATAGATTAAATATAGGTGCCCCCAACAGGTTTCTGATAATTTCGGATTACCCCCTATAATTTCAGAAATTACACTTTGCCCCACTTATAATCCAAGTTAGATTTTATTATATAAGGACCATATTATCCTCACATAATTTCCAATTTTTTATTAATTTAGAACTTGATATTAGGTAACATTAAAGAAAATATTATCACTTTAATAAAATATTATATTTGTAAAATAATAAATTTTATGACAAAAAATTATAAAAAAAAACCTATACAAATGATACTATTTGATGGGTACTTAAGTAAAATTTTGAATTAATTATTATAAATAATTTTACTTTCACTTTGCCCCCATAAGTATTGGGGTAACTTGCAATGATCATCAAACCTTATGGGGGTACAGTGTAATTTCAGAAACCTCATGGGAATTTATGAAATTGCCAGAAATCACGTGGGGGCAAAGTGTAATTTCCCCTTAAATATATTAATGTGCCAAACCCACATTATGATTTTTTTGAATTTTTTGCACAGGGAGACGAATTTGTGTAATTCTATTGGTCGAGAATGTAAACATCAAAAAGAATGGTGAACAAATTTTACTTTTTGTTCAGTTCATCTCTGTATACCGCTTTTTCAAGAGTCGGCTGATTGATTTGATTTGATATTTCAATTTTAATTTAAAAAATCTCATTTCTAGAACCTTTCTTTCTCCAATTTTAACCGTTGGATTTATGTATTGATGGTAAACAAAGTATGGTTATAGTAACACGATCAAAGAATTAAAACTATTGAAAATAATTTTATAATTTCATATTTTAAATTTTGATTCTGTATCCAAGAATTTATAACTCACCACTACATTATTTTATTTGGTGCTAGAGTCTTCTTTCCTATTTTCCTTACGCTAGTTGTGATTTTGCGCTACCACACCTACAGTTGAGATTTAACGAGATGGCTTTTCCTATTTTCCCTTTTTTTAATAAAAAAAATATCTTTAGTCTTTGCATACAGTTAAGACCTTTTTTTGTTTTGAAGTTGGACTTGTAAATGCTCATGAACTGACATTTTGACCATAGAATTTTTGGTTATTTTGCTGGATAAATTTCTCTCCTCCCACGTGACAATTTACCACATTAAAGAAAAGGGCAGGTTAATGTAAATAAAAAGAAAAGAGCGAGAGAGAGAAAATTATTGATTGACGAGATTAAATGTATTCGACCCTTAAAAAAAAATGAAATGTACAAATAATTCATGATGGGGACTTTAGTTTGTGATGCATGCAAAAATTAGGCAAAAATACTCTAGTTATTGCTTAACTCCAATCTTTTAAATATAATCATTATTAGTGCTTATATAGTTTCACTTTAAATATGTTATCATTGACATAGATCTGATATTTTGTCCAATGGCACAACTTTTATCCAATCTGTTGTATTCACTCAAGCGTCTTTGTTTTTAAAAATGTAATATATTTAAATAAATCTGAGCACAAAACAATTAGGATAGTCTTGGGAATCTTGTATAATGCTCTCGTACTTTTAAAGTAATATATATATTAATAAAGGCTTGTTATTTTGTAAAAAAAAAAAATGTATACAAATACTTATTTTTACATGTTTATACTTATTTTTATATTTATTAAATTAAAGATTGAGAAAAATGTTAATTGCTTAGGGATTGCAACACTCTTATTCTAAATTGGTTGCATATTTGTTACCAAGAAAAGAACCTTTGGTAGACAAATATTTGTTCGGTCCGATTTTATAAATTTATTGTTTTCTTACACAAATTAAAAAATATTTTCATTAAGGGCTAGAGTATTAAATTTATAAATTTATTTTTTTAATATGCTCTTCACTGGATATGCAAATATTTATTTGTGGAAAATACACATTTATTCAGCATACTCTAGTGAATTATTCATTTTAACCTACTCTTAGATAAGGAAATATTTGGTGACAAACCAAAATTTAGGTAGCTTATAAAAGAGAACAAGGGGGGTGTGGTTGTAACTTTTAAATAAATAAGTTAGTTTATTTTTTATTAAGAAAAAAATTAGATATACCCAGCTTAAAGTTTTTAACTTATTAAGGCTAAATCAGCAAATAAGCTCAGCTGAAAAGTTTGATGCATCCAACTTAAAATTTTTAACTTATTTAGGCTAAAATAACAAATAAACTCAACTTAAAAGTTGATCATCCAAATATTATCCAACTTTTAAATAAAAAAACTTAAAAAATTAAAATTTATAAACTACAACTAAACAAGTCATAAAAATGAGCACCATATAAAAGAGAAGAAGATTTGAGGTACAGTAAAAGTTAATTGAATCTCAAGTCAATGAACTCTTACAGGAAATTTAAACTTTGAAAAAACCCGGACAAGCAATGTCAATTGGGAGATATTTATTTAATGCATTGGTTGATTCTAGTGTTGATTTTGTTGTGCTTTTGGTGCATGAAAATAGTGTACACTGCTGTGGATTCAATTTCGTGTGTTAGTTGGCGGGTATTATGGCTACAAGGGCCTTAGAGTTTAGCTCATCCTTGTCCAGTATAGTAATATTTGTATATAGGGTTAGGCTGTTGAGTCCCAACTGGCCAAATTTTGTTTTCTTAAAACTTGTTATCCATGTGTTAAAAAATTAGAGGGTTATTTTGCTTATTTTGGGATGTTAAAAAAATATTGAACATATTCCAATTGAAATTATCACAAAATTAAATATATTACTCCATAATTATCATCTTATAATTAATAAGGACAAAAATAAGATGACAAAATTGATTGGGATTGATTTACTAATATATACTTTGTTCTAAATTTGAAAAGTTGTACTTAATAATTTGTCTTAAATTAAGGCAATTATTTATGGACAGAAGTAGAACTGTGCAAAGAAAACTAAGTATTTAGATTGTGAGAAATAAATTGTTCATGCAGCAATAGTTGGACAGTCGGGAACTTTTTGTGTCACAATTGAAATATAGAAATTTATTTAAAACATTGTAAGAGGAAAAATTTGGCCACAACACATGCATACACATATACATGGAGCAAATATGCATAAGATCTTCACCGAAAATAGGTCAAGTTTGGTGAATATACTAGTCTTTACATTGAAATACAAGTCATTCTTTTGAATTTGGGGCATTGTGGGGCATTTGCTTGCTCAGGTCCCTTAGGTCTCACCCCTAATCAGACTGTTTAATTTGTGATAGGGGCAGGCCAGAATTTTGATTATGAAATGGCACAATTCATGTAAAATTTTATTAAAATAAAATTATGCCTATAAATTAAAGAAGATTGAAATAAAGTATATATAGAATTTTATATGGAAAAAATTTCTCTAAATTTTAATAATGGAAATCTTAAAGCAAAATAATTTTGATGAATTTACAAGAAAATTCTTTCATGAAACTTTTGGAAAATAATTTTCTTAACTCAATGTGGCAAAAATACAAAATTTACTAACAATATTCATACACCAATCTTTATATTTCAAGTCAATATAGTAACTATTATAAAATTAAGGGGGCTTTGAGTAAATTGAAATGAAGGGAGGTGGCTTTTAGAGTAAATTGAAATAAGAAAATACAAAAAATAAGTAAAAAAAAGCCTAAAGGGATTCAATGCTGGGTAGTATTGCTAGCATATGGGGCACCTAACCACTAGGACAAAGGCTAACTTTTTACATAATTGCACCAACGTACATTTAATACTTATATATTATATATATATATATATATATATATATATAAAACATGGGGGGGCAGGGGCCACCCCTTGCCTGGGTGTGGCTCGGTCCCCGTCGGTATTATCGTAATCTATTTAAATCCATCTTTTGTTAATTTGATAATCAATAACTTTAATATCTAAAAATATAGTGTTATCCCTTGATAAAAATGTGCAAGTTAATATTAATTAAATTATAGTTTTGGACATAAAAACTATTGCTATAAAGTTAAAAGATGAATGAGCATTCTTGAAATGAAAAATATGTTAAAAACTATGTGAAGTTCGTATTTTTTAAAAAGTAGTAAATGGATTAGGAGAATATAAAATACATTTAGGTTGAATGTAAAATTCATTAAGGCTGGGGGATATTGGGGATTACATATATATTGGGGATTAGATATATTCTATTATTAAAAATGAACACAGATTTGGCAGTAATGAGAGAGTGAAGCCACCTGATTTGTTCTCATGAATTCTAATCTAACCATTATTATTAATTATAAAAATGTGAATGAGACAAAATTTCTTCCTTTTTTTATTATACCCAATATATTTTTTTCGCTTCCTAAATTTATAGCTGCAAATATTACTATATATATACGTGTGTGCATATATAAATCTACTATAAAACTTTAAAGCCCATGAGAATTTTATCATTTTTCTATTCCAAAAATATCCCCACATGAGTAATAAAATTACATTAACTTTTCATTTATTTAAATACAAACAAAAATAATAATAATAATTTGTTTAATTGAAGGTCATTAAGGCATTAAATACCTTAATATATATGGCATATGTGGTCTATATATGAGCGTGCATGGAAAATAAATATTAATCATGGAGATTAGGCTGCTACAAATTCATTATTCATAAAAAAATCATTAGAATTCGGTACTGATACTGTAACAGCTATCTTTCAACTCCACATGGTGCATATTAGACATAATTTTTTTATTTTAATTTTAATTTTTGGATAATGAATTATGATTATATTTTTTTAAGTAGCTTATCATA